>LOJH01009469.1:5549-18979 GCA_001685095.1 Ellobius talpinus
GAGGGCACAGCCTCCCTCGTGTCATCTCAGAGTATACGAGGGCACAGCCTCCCTCGTGTCATCTCAGAGTATACGAGGGCACAGCCTCCCTTACGTCATCTCAGAGTATACGAGGGCACAGACTCCCTCGTGTGATCTCAGAGTATACGAGGGCACAGCCTCCCTCACGTCATCTCAGAGTATATGAGGGCACAGCCTCCCTCACGTCATCTCACTTTCCTCTAAAGCTCATTTATAGGAAAGGTAATGAGACTGAAAAGGTGAGAAATGATGGATCTGAGATGCAAACCTAAGACTTCTGATTTCAATTCTCGTTTTTAAGATTCCACGCTGGAAAACTGATTTCCAAGTATGCCCTCCAGTCAGGCAATTCTTGAGCTGCTGGTTTAACCCCTCCAGAACCTGGGCTTTAAAATCAAGCACTGGTTAGGCAAAGAACATGGTCCTAAGGGAAGGGCTCTATGTACAGGGTTCCAGACCCAAAGTCTGGACTCGAAGGCTACTCCTTTCATGCCCAATGGATGGGCATGAAGTAAATTAGGAAAAGAAAGCTAAATTATACTTAGTAAATTATAGCAGACAGACAACAGTGGGACACTGTGACATTACTTTGCCAATAGATATTCATAGTAGTGGAGTAAAATTGAGAACTCAGAAAGCAGTCTGAACATCTGTAGTCAACTGATTTTTGACATGTGGCAATGGTTAGTTTTAAACACCAAGTTGCCACAATTTAGAATAGAATCCCCTGGGGGGAAAGGCTCACCTGAATAATTGTCCTGGTCAGGTTGGTCTGTGGGCATGTCCGTGAAGGATTATCTTGGTTGTTCAATAATACAGGAAGCCAAGATCATTATTGGGGGGGCATTCTTGAGCAGGTGGTCACGAACTGCACAAGAAAGTTAGGTAAGCGTAAGCCTGCTAGCCAGCCAGCTGCATGGCTCCGGTTGGACTTCTTTAGCTGTGCAGTGAATTCCTTGGTCAGAGGCAATGCTGTGTGGGATAGCAATCAGGTCTACCTTCAAGCTCCTGCTGAACTCCTGCCTTGATCTCTCTCAGTGATGGACTGTGATCATGGAAACAGAACCTTCCTCACCTTCTGCTGTTTTGGCTCATGGTGTTTGTCACAGCAACAGAAGTGAAACAAGAACAAGGGATCGAGTTTAATCAACAGAGAAGTGACATCTCTCAACAAATAAACCTAGGTTGCTGTGTGCAGGAGGATGGGCTGGGTACTTCACAACATATATAAACAGTAACTGAAAATAATCAACAACTTAAATATAAGAATTGAACCTATAAAACTCTGAGAAGGAAAAGGATAAAGTTTCATGAATCTGAGGTTGCAATGATTCTTAGCTGTGACACATAACCCATGAGCAATAAAAGTGAAAAATAGATGAATTACACTCTTTTCTAAACTCAAATACTTCTGACTCAAATGGCATTACTAAGAAAATGAGCAAACAACATAGAGGATGGAAGATAGATTTGCCAAATATGTAGCAGTTTAATGTCAGAATATACATAGAACTTTGAACAAACAGCTGAGCTCAAGAAGTGAGCAAATGGGCTGGAGAGGCGGCTCAGTGTTTAAAAGCTCTTCCAGAGGACCCGAGTTCAGTTATCCACATGGCAGCTCAAAACTGCCGATAACGTCAGCCCTCTTACAGCCTCTGCAGGCAGCTAGACTCACATGTACATACCCCGCATCCATATCTATGTAATTCTAAAAACGAAACAACAAAGAGACATGGACAAAGGACTTAAAGAGACATGTCTTCAGAGATGACATGTGAGTGAGTAACAGTCCCAAGAACATGGACCATTCGGGAAGCGTAAGTGGACAGATGCTGAAGAAGAAGCCATGACATGATAGAGCCACTGGAAAAAAGTTTGTAGGTTCATCAACAAACTCAGCACAGAATTCCCATACACCCCAGCTATTCCATTCCTAATCCTTGAACATAGACCCCAAATAATTGAAAACAGGAACTCAGATATGTACTTGTATGAAACGGCACAGCTCATGAACCCCATAGCATACAAGTCAGGTACTTCTAAATAGATGAACAGATGATGAAAATGTGGTCCCCGTGCACAGAGAAATATCACTCGCTCCTAAGGAGGAATAAAGTTCTCCTGTACATGAAGTAAGAAAGGCATGACGGAGCAAACACTGTACGATTCCACATAGATGAAAACCAGAAATGGACAAATTTATAAGAATAGAAAGTAGACCAGAGGAGTTATTAAATTCTGGCATAAAGATAATTGGGAAGTGTAGCAGGCTTTTTTGGACCACCAGCCCCCAAATTATGACATTATGATACAGAGATGTATTATTAATTATGAAAGCTCGGCCTATAGCTTAGGCTTGTTTCTAACTAGCTCTTATAACTTAAATTAACCCATTTCGACTCATCTATGTGCTGCCACATGACTCGTGGCTCTTTCCTCTCCTCCAGCGTGTCCTGCACCCTCTCCATCCAGTTGGCAACTCTTCCTTTCTTTTTCCCTGAGACCTCTCTGTCCCTAGAGCCCCACATAACCCTTTCCTGCCTAGCTATTGGGTGTCCATCTCTTAATTAAGCCAAGAACAGTGACCATCTTCACATAGTGTAAAGGAATGTTCTGTGACAGGGAAGTTATTGCTGAACAGTATAAGATTTCTGTTCGGTTGACCGCCAACTTCATCTCTTCCCACCCACACATTAGTGTAGCTCTCTGTCCGCATCAGAGTGCCGAGCGGCTAACACAGAAACTCCTAACTAGTCAAAGTACAGGGAACAAGTGTTGGTGGGCTGCTCATCCACAAACAGGAACATCTATATCATCCCCGAACGTCTGAAGGTCCCATTGTGAAAGGGGGGTGGGGCGTGGAAAGACTAAAAGAGAAAGGTCAGAGGTGACTGGACCGCAGCAGTGTGTTCTGGACCTCTGTCTTCACGAACCCACAGCTGCCATGGTTGCTCTCGGAAGATCTTCAGAAGACTGAGCCAGTCAACGGTCTAACATAGGTGGGGGGAGGAGGGGGCTGTAGGTCCCCACACTTAGCTGCAGCACTATTGACAACTGATGACTTCTGGGGAGGGAGAGTCAGTCTTCTTTAAGGGTGTGGCTCCAGCTAGGTCAGCTGTGCTCCGGTGGAAGGCTATACACCCATGAATATACAGGCTGCTCAATTAGACTTGATGAATTATTAAGAAATGTTAAAGGACATGAAGTAGGGGGACAGAGAGAGGTGGGGTGGGTCTTAGAGGAGTTAGAGAAAGGAGTGGCAAGCAAATTGATCAAAATATATGAAACCCTCAAAAAATGATAAAAGTATTTTTTAAAAAAGATTTTCTTTTTTTAAAATTATTCTAAGTGTTTATTTTGACTAATTATACTTCGATGATCCTCAGAATGTTTCTTTTAAAAACATTTTTATTAATTCTTTGAGAATTTCACACAATGTATTCATTCCTCCATAACTCCTCCCAGATCTACCCACACGTCCCTACCCACCTGTGGTGGTTTGAATGAGAATGGTCCCCATATATTTGAATATATGGTTCCCAGTTAGTAGAACAGCTTGTGAAAGATTAGGAGGTATGGCCCTGTTTGGAGAAAGTGGGTCCTTCCAGGACCGGATGGGTGGGGTGCGAGATTTCAAAGGCCCACGCCATTCTCAGCCTTCTCTCTCTGCCTTGCGCTTGTGGATTGGATGTGAATTCTCAGCCACTGCTCCAACACCATGCCTGCTGCTGCTGCCACGCTTCCCACCATGACGGTCAGGGACTCACCCTCTGGAATTCTCAGTCCCTACAGTGTCTTTTCTAAGCTGTCTTGGCTATGGTGTTTTGTCCTGGCAATAGAAAAGGAAGTAAGACACCACCCAACTTTGTGTCCTTCTTTTCCCCCCTTTCTCTAAATCCGCCTAGTCCAGTTTGAGTTGCTCAAAAATCCTTGGGGTTATGATCTTCTCCCCGAGAGTGGGCAGCCTGCCTGCCAGGGCTTGCATCTTTAAAGAAAACTGTTTCTAGGGCTCCCAGCACTGGGGAGGTAGAGGCAGGAAGATCTCTGTAAGTTGTAGGCCAGCCTGGTCTACAGAGCTAGTTCCAGGATAGTCAAGGCTATACAGAGAAACCCTGTCTCGAAAAATGAAACCAAATCAAACCAAAACTGATTTCTTTTTTAGCACAATCAATTGCCAATAGCTCCTCAGCTATGGGTGGAACCTCAACTGGGGGTGGGTGGGATCTCAGCTAAAGGTAGGACCTCAGCTAGTGGTGGGGCCTCAGCTAGGGGTGGGACCTCAGCAAGGGGTGTGGCCTCAGCTATGGGTGGGGCCTCATATGGGGGATGGGGCCTCAGGTAGGGGTGGAACCTCAGCTAGGGATGGGACATCAGGTAGGGGTGGGGCCTCAACCAGGAATTGGACTTCTAGCCTACTTCTTAATCTGCTGGGGTTCACGTCTGACTGGAGTTTGCATAGGGCTCTGGAGTTTGCACAGGGCTCATGCATGCTGTCCCACCACTGTGGATTCTCATGTGCAGCTCTTCTGCTTGGTCTGAAGTCACTGTTTGGACCACAGTATTGGGGAAAGGTTAAGGAACTGAGTAGCATTTGGGGTCTTATAAATCAAAAGTCAGGAGAATTTGGATAATAATTGAAAGAATGAAACATTGTTATAGATCATGGAGACAATAACACACTAGTATTAGACCCTGCTTTTCCTCTATTCCTGGGTCTAAATATAGCCACACCCTCTACATTCTAAACAGTCTGGGTGTCCAACCAAGCGTGAGTAGGCCATCTGTGATTAACAGTAAGAGCAGCCATTAGTTTTAGCTAGGATTGGACATAAATGCAGTGTGTTTACATGTGGAGAGCAAGGAGAGGGACCATGCTAACGGAAATTGTCACAAAAAGCAAAGCACTAATACAAAAACAAAACAAACAAATAAACAATACCCCACCTATAATGAGCAAGCTCCGCTCAGTCCTTTGGTGTCAGCATTGAGCAAAACTCTGAGAATTTTGGTCAAATATTTCCCACAAAAAGTCATAATCATCAGAATTTTCATGAATTGCATGCTATATTTTTTTCTGAGCAGTAAGTAAATATGAAACGTGGTGTGCCCACATGCTTTCTTTTTCCCTAAGAGAGTTGACCTCAGGGAATTCGATCAAATATTCTCTGGAGCGGACTGTCATGTAGGAAATCCGGTTATGGGGGATCTGGGTGCTGGAAGGAAGCATCTTTGGTGCCAGCAATCATGGATCCAAGCAGTGCCTCTGCTTAGGAAGCTGGGTCTGCAGGAGGCAGCTGGTGGCTCGGCCAGGACCCAAGAGCAGCAGCAGGTCGCTGCCAGGGAGCCAGGGGTGATTAGCATGGCTTATGTTGATATGCTGTCAATCTCTAGGGATCAGCCTGAAGTCCTTCTTAAGGGATGAATCAGATTTAAAAATGAGCAATAGATAATCAATACTTCCTGCTTAGGGTTGAGGGCAAATATAGTATACCTGCAAGTGAGGGCAAAGAGGCTGCGTGGGCTAAAGGAACATGGCACAGAAAGAACCATGGGCATTGACATTTGTGAAAACTGCATCCATGACTGAGGACTCATCAAACCTCAGGGCTCTACTGCTTCTGGGAGAAGATTTAAGATGTATTCCTTAGTAGGAGCTTCTAATTATCTGAGGAGTACCACCAGCAAAGAAAAAAAAACTGAAACCAACTTCACTTAAAAGTCTATTACATTGGGCTGGAGAGATGGTTCAGTGGTTAAGAGCACTGGCTGCTCTTCCAGAGGTCCTGAGTTCAATTCCCAGCAACCACATGGTGGGTCTCACAACCATCTGTAATGAGATATAGTGCCCTCTTCTGACATGAAGGCATACATGCAGGCAGAACACTGTATGTAATAAATAAATCTTTAAAAAAAACCAAAAAAAATTAAAAAAAAGAGTCTATTACATTGACATAGTAAGAGCTGGGCACTTAGGAGGAAAAAAAAAAGCAAATGTTCAAACAGTGCAGTTTTAACCTATGACATAAAAGAAGGAAAAACCATCTCTGTTTTAGTTACAAGACTTAATCCAATGAGTTTATCATTGGTGGTCTCAGGGTAAAGAACTCCCATTAAAACACAGATGCTGTCTTCTGAGGATCATGTGGAGCAAACAGAGGCTTGTTCTGTCTGAGAAGGATGGTGTTCACCTGAGGGGTTGCCTGCCAGCTTTTGTTGCCAAGAGCTGGTTTTGATTTTCCACATGCTAGGAAGCCCCTAGTTCTTTAAATATATGAACTCAGCACTGGTCACTTTGGGCTCTGTACTGGCAGTACTAACTGAAGAAGGACAATCTTTTTCCGGTTTGGCAACCTCCCTTCTGCTGTATTTTCTTTTCTTACCATCTATTCTCACCCTGCTCTGAATTATTCTTGGTCACACCCTCAAGAATCTATGCAAGGCTACCTGACTCAGTCCTGGGAGCTTCAGAAAGAGAAGTGGAAGCAACAGTCCAGAGGCTTCGTTCTAGCTGTGCCACCAGAAGTGAAGAGGGCAGAGACGCCAGGAGGAGGGCATGGAGCAGCGGAAGTCGCAGTAGCCACTAGCAACACATATTCTGAGAGTTGGATTCTCTCTCTCCCTCTCTCTCTTCTCGCACGCATGTGTGTATGTGTGTGTGCACACTGGGCTCAAATTCACTTTTTCAATGAGCTTGGCCTTGAATTTCTGTCCTCCTGCCTGCACCTCCAGAGTGCTGAGATTATAGGCATGTGCCACCATGGCTTAATTATTCTCAGTTTGATGACTGAGTTCTTCCTTCAGATGCAGTGCTGTGCTCTCCCCCAGGCAGATGGGAAACACCCATCCCCAAGTTTTCTACTTTCAGAAGAAAAAAATGTCCTTATGTTCTTAATATTTCATCTTCAGTTCCCAGCAGATGTAATGGGACTGTTTCTAAATTCATTTTCAGAGAAGGCGTGCAGAGTAATAACGACATCAGGATTCTTCAAGTCATCACGTGTAACAGAACAGCCACCACAGACATCGTTTCTGGAAAAATCCGCCATTCAGTTCAACTCCTCAGATGTTTTAGACACACTACATCACTGGGTAGGCACAGGTCCCACCCAGAAGCAGTCTGTAGTTGAGTACAGGAGACACACACAGAAGTCAGAGTCAGATAAAAGGCATCCTGATGATATACAGAAAAGGTCCTCCCGAAGAGAGGCTAGAGCGATGCCTCACAGGCATTAGGGCCTAAGTTCAAATCCCCAGGACCTCTGGAAATCTCAGTGGTAGCCATGGGGAACAAAGACAGGTGGATACCTGGAATCATGCTGATTGACAAGTGTGGTCAACTTGGCAAAGTTCCAGACCAAAAAGAGGGTTCCCCACTCCTAACCCTGGTCCAACCTGAGGACCAACTCAAGTTTGTCCCTTGACTGCCACACATATGTGCACACCCATATTTGTGTACCCATACATACATAAGCATGCGTGCGCGCGCGTACACACACACACACACACACACACACACACACACACAAGTAATGCTTAACATGGAGTTTTCCATAGCAGGCAAAATGTTGATAATATTGCAAGAAGAAAAGTTTAGCTGCTGCCTCACATGGTAGGTAGCTACTAGTTATTTAAGTTTTAATTAGTTAAAATTGAATAAAAAGTTCAGTTCCTTAGTGGCTAGGAGAAAATAGATCATTCCCATGCTAATAGAATAGTCTGTGATACTTAGTAGCAGAGGGGACTGCAGAGGAAGGGACATCAGGAGGAGGGGAGAAAAATCAGAAGTAGAATTATCCAGAGCCGAGTACCTAGACAAAATTCCAGAAATAAAAATAGATTCACATGCTTCCTCTTCAAACCCAAACTGGGAATCCATGCCTATGTAAGGGTGAGTGGCATGGCTATCTCCCAGGCAAGTTTGGCTCTGTTGCCATGCTGAGTTGATACTGTAATCAGTAATAAAGACAGGAAATGTAACAGGTAAGTCCAATTGCGTCATCTGACCGAGGTGGTGGAAAGCCAAGCCCTAAGCCACAGCCTACAGTGGGTTCTGCTGTCTCTTCTCACAGGGACCTGTTAGCAGGTGGAGCACAAGGTGAGTGACTTGGATGCCATATAGTTAAGACCATAAGAGCGTGTTCATGATGAAATCATTGATGTCCTTGCCTTTGGAAATTGTGGGGGCCATGACAAAGCCTTAAGGGAAGTCAGAAATTTGAAGAATTTACTGCACTACACATATACACACGCACACACACACACAGACACATACATGAGCACAGACACATACCCCTCACATTTTGTTTTTGGTTGAAGACAGTTGGGGAGTTGGATTCTCCCCACCTAGTGGCTGGTAAGAACTCATTCTCTCAGATTTCCATAATGCAGTTCCATAATGCCACAACTCCCTGGTCAAAGGCCCCACTATGCACACAAACACACAAATAGATATTTTTATGCAACATTTACCAATAAAATGGCAGAGGAAAGAAAAAGGGAAATGAACAAACAAACAAACAAAAAACCCTCTGCGCACCAGGAAACAGAGACATATAGATGTTCTACTTCTCAATTTATTAAATTTTATTGAGAATATTTCTCAGAAGACAGAGTGTTCGGGTGCTCAGGGCTTCTTGATGTGGCTTTTGTTTGGGACCATCCCCGAAGTGAACTCCTGTATCTGCACAGGAGAGGGGTTTTTCTTCTGAATACAACCGGATGAAGGCAGAAACAATTGATTTTGCTTGTCTTATTTCTAGAGGGCTGGGCCCCATGGCTATGGTTTGACCACCTGCTGTTTCTCTGCTTCATGTAATCTCACCAATGTCACGAGCCTGGCTCTTTTTCTCTGTTGATTGAGACAATTACTTACTTCAGCTCTTAAAATACTACTGCTAGCAAATATCTTTAACCTGATTGCAAGAATACACACAGGCCATTTCCTCCTATTTTCATAATTTTGGTTCCTACACTCTTAGACAAGGTTAGACTGTCTTTCCTTGACTACGATAGGCATTTAGAATATCTCTGACTCATGAATATAAATCATTGTACAAAAATAAATTTTATGAAACCAGAGCTGGTAAGAAAACATCACCTAGAGATCAGCAACTCTGAAAGAATCTCGTGTTCCATTCTCCCGAATGTCAGATTAAAGTAACATGTGCCAGTCAATATTGCTACACTGTGACCCTTGGTGCTTCCCAAGCAAAACTATTAAGTCCAACATTCTCTCCTGTAAGCACTTATCTGTAAGGATGGCTAACATGTCCTCTGAAGCAGATATTGAAACTGATTGGACAATAGGTAGATACAGACAGGGGCCTGGGGGCCGACCTCTTGAAATAGGGGCAGAAAACTCTTAATCTGCAACACAATGGCGTCTCTGGAAACCCTATCATTTGCACTTGCCGTGTGTCTGCTGCCTGACTGTGAATGGATTTGAAAAGGAATGGTTAGTGCTGAAAATTGGATCAGAGCTAACATTCTCTCATTTTTATCAGCAGCTGGCAAAGGTCATCTGACATAATAGCTGATGAATTCAAGCCCAGTGGATCTCATTTGCAATTTTCAATTTACGGAGGCCTCCAAGCCCCACGGTGATAAAAGCTTCCCCTATCGTGGCCTGTCACAAACATCAAGAAACGGCACAAACCCCCAAGAAAGGGAAAAGAGGGAGCGAAGCATCGTCCCAGTTACAGATAAGAACAGTGAGCAGGGCTCCGGGAGGGAAGGTGGAGCAGTGTGTGTGTGTGGCTGCCTCCTCCGTGAAGAACAATCAAATGGCTGCCAGGGAATAACATCATGTTTCTCTGCAGCTTTTGTGTGGAAATTGCCTTTTAATCTGCTCCTTGACATGCCCCCAAACAAAAATGTGAGTGTCCATATGCAAATAAAAGGGAAAAGAGAGAGTAAAGAATCCTTGCTTACTTGGTCATTGGGAAACATGCTTTCTGGATTTTACCAGAATTTTGCTTTGCAAGATGTGTGCGCTCAGCCCTGGATGGCGGCGGCGTTCAGCCAGCATTAAGAAATCGTTTGTTTTCTTGTGGAGAAATGGGAGATCCCTTGATTGATCTCCCAAGTCAACACAACAACCGTGCCTAAGTGGGTCGAGATACAGAGCAATGAATCACCCAAGAGGAAGAGAGCCATTTTTTCTCCCTCCTTGTCAAGCTTCTGACAGTGCCTTTAGGCAGGAACAGGGACTGAATTCTGTCCTCGGCAATAACTCGAATTGAAGAGATCATATGCATAGGCTTGGGAGGGGGAGGGATACCGAGGTTAAAAACCGATCAGACCATAGCCATTTTATCCTCCAGTCCTCACACCTCAGTCAGCAAAGGAGAAAAGGAAGAGACAACTGTTGGAGGGGAATTGCCTGGAGAACTGAATGTCGGGATCCCATTTCTGTCAAATAGGTTCCTGAAGGCTTCGGAAATTGGCCGATGAGGCAAATGGGCCAGGAGGTGGGCGTCTACTGACACAGTGTGTTGTGGCACCTGACAAGGAAACCTGCGAATGACTTCAGCCAGACAAGGCTGTCAACCTCATTTGTGTGTTAGTAACTGTGAGAAAAGCAGGGTTTGGAAAGGAAAACAGAATAATTCTTGGCGAACCCAAAGTAGCTGGCAGATACTGCTGATTATAAACACAGGGGCTATTTAGCGTAATTGGATCCTTAGCTCTTTGAAATTCAACTATTTAAAATAAACACCTTTAACTCTTCAAAGTCTCAAAATATAAAATGATTTTCTTCAGTAGATGAGCAGAGCAGAAGTTACAGAAAATATGGACCATTGTCATGTTAGAAATTTTGCTCATGTACAAGGTTGTTAGGATGCCATTTTTTTTTAAGACTGGTTCACTTCCTCTCTACCTCTTCCTGTTTAAGTTCCTATAGAATGAAAAGAATGTTTGCCATGATTTTCACTTTCTGTAGATTCTCTACAGAACCGTAGGGGCAGTAAGAGATTATTTAATGGATTTTTAATTTAATCAATCTTCTAAAAAAAATGCATACTCTTGGTGAGGGTTTTCATTATCTGCTCCATGGCAGGGATACAAGGCAAGTGAAACCAAGTGACCCGAGTTAGCGAGCAGAGAGGTTAATCTCTTTGATGTTCCCTTCATTAGAAGGCAGATCCGAATCTTTAGGGCAGAGCCTTAAATTGTTCTCGCAGAGTGATTGGTTCAGGAATTTGGTCCCTTCTGCTCCCTGGCTAATCACATCCAGTCATGTTGCTGCTGCCCATAGCCTTTGGGTCCAACACAGCATTTCCCACCTCGTTCCTTCTTTACAGACAGGGTCTCTCACAGCCCAAGTTGACCTTGAACTTACTCTGTATTCAAGGATAAAGTGAACGTGCCATTATGAGGTCATACAAGTTCTAAAACTTAATTGGTCTTTAATTTTTTTAATTTTTTATTTTTTTGGACAGAGACTCACAGAATCCAAGCAGGCCATAAACTTCTGATCCACCTCTGGTCTGTCTCCAACTCCTGAGTGCTAGGATTTCAGGTGTGCACCAACATCTTGGGTATCTGATGCAGGATCTTTGAATATGAGGCAAGCGCTCTACCAAATAAGCCACACCCTAAGCCCTCATTGGTCATTTCACTAGGAAGTTCAACTAGTCTGCACTGGCTTACAGGGACTCAGTACCTGGCACATTATAAACAAAAACAACCCTTCATTGAATGAGTGATGAATATTTTTGAGGACCACAAACAGGAGATCTCAAAGAGCGCGACAGGAAACCAATCTTTTCCAAACACTTAAGTGCAGTGTGAGGAATAATAGTAACAATGAATACACAGCACTAGCAAGCCTTTCTCAGAATTCTACAAATTAAGACTGCACTGGAGTTCCTGTTTGTGGATACTCTGCAATACCACCAGCCAGTGACCGCAGGACAGGTTTGACAGAGTCGGAGTGTCATTACCACTGAAGAATCACATATACAGAAGGGGCAAGTGGTGCTCACAAAACTCAGGCTCACATTTTTAAATGACAAAGGAATGCGGAAGGAGTGTGAGCTGCACTGCTCTGGGTGCCACCTCCAAAGGGCTGCCACAAACACTCACTGCCACAAACACAGGCCCTGGTAGGTTTAACATGCTTTGAACTGGAAAATGACTATTTTAGTGGCTAATTAAAGGGTGTTCAAAGTGATTGAGCTTGTGTGTAGAATCAGGAGAGTTGCTGGCACTGGACCCTTGGGCCCCATCATGTCTCCTCTGTACTGCTTTCTACGTAAAGGCATCTTTATTTCTGCTGGTGCTGGGGATTGAACCCAGGGCTGCACGCGTGGTCGCCAAGTGTTCTTTCATGGAGCTACTACTCTAGCGCCTTTCAGATTTTCACTCTGAGATGGTTCTTCACTAAGTTGCCCAAGGAGGCCTGGAACTAGCTCTGTGGCTGGGCAGGTCATGAACTTTCTGTCTTCTTGTGTCAACTTCCTGTGTCTACAGGCCCGTCTGCAAAGGATTGTGCAGCTGGAGAAAAATCAAGGCTCACACTGTGAAATCACATGGGTCAATCAATTTTAAGGTGCTACTTAAACATGGTGCACCAGGACCAGTAGTGTCCCCTCTGGTCTCTGTGCATCCTGCATGTGCACGTACACACATATACACATACACACACACAAACACACTCACACATACACACACACCACACGTACACACACACACACTCACACATACACCACACGTACACACACACAAATGCAGATTATTTTTTGTTTTGGTAGGGAGAAGAGGCTGTCCTGAGGGAATCTGTATTATGGATGTGGACACAGTCTTGTGGAGAACTCCATGGCCTTGAACCCATGGGAAACTGACAAAGTTTAGGCCAGGCTCAGAAAGGCAAGACTTCTTTTCCTCCGGTACAAGAAAAGTGTTTTTGAATGACTGATCAATGTATAAAAGACCAGCAACCACAGCTTCCTCCTCCACCCAAATGTTTGCAGTCAGACACTGCTTGTCTACAGATAACTCATACCAGAACTAGCTAACACCTCCCTCACGCTGTACATAATAAACACAACAAGGGTTCAGGGTCATGGTTGTTATGGTTTAAGTAAAAACAGTGCTGTTCCCCAGTGGCCCATGAGCCACAAGGGGCAGCGGATCCCAGGCAGGAAGCCACATGGTGGGTGAGATCTCGGCAGGGCAGCCAGTCCCATGAGGAGCCCCAGCCCCAGTGGGTGAGAGACAGACGGATCCCCAAGTGGCTGCAGCAGGCCATGAGGGCCAGCAGGTCCTGGGCAGGGAGCCGCATGGTGGGTGAGAGACTGAGAGGGATAGGCACGCCATGCAGAGTGGGGTTGGATATTTATTTAGTGGGTTATGGAGGGGAAAGGGAAAAGGGAGTGGGGGGAGAAGGGACGGAGAGGAGAGGAGAG
>LOJH01009470.1:7167-28791 GCA_001685095.1 Ellobius talpinus
TTATGGAGACCTCTGTGTGATTTTCTTTGGGGCTTGCTGGCTGTGGGGAACTGGACAGGACATAAATCCCAATAAGCAGGCTCCTCGTGTTACAGGGTCCTGTATATGACTTGTAATCATGCCACCTGGTCCCGCTACCTACCATGTTCTGTTGCAGAGATCCTATTTGGGAATACTTCTTATGGAGGGATATTTTGAAAAGACTCTGTTAATTGTAATGGCAAAGAATTATATACTCTTTCATTTGAATATCGTTAATAATAGAGATAATTACATTTCATTAGTGTTTGTGAAAGTTTCTTTACTGTATTGTTGGCTGGGATTTGAATCACCTAGCAGACAGGGCTCATTTGCATGTCTGTAAAGGCAGTGCCAGAGAGGAAAAACACACCATGAGTGTGGACAGCATCAAACCCTTAGCTTCAGACCCAGATTAAATGAAAAGAGGAACAGGCCAGAGGCCAGCTGAGTAATTGCATTATCCTCATCACACATTTTGAACCACCTAGCTGAGCAAGGTCCTGCCCTGTCAGGTATAAGATGTTCCAACCACCATGGCTTCCCTGTCATGATGAACTCTAGCCCCTTAATTGTGAGGCAAAATAAAGCTTTTCTTTTTTGTTTACTTCTTGCCTTGAATTTGCTTATAGTGATGACAACAGCAAATGATAGAGTGTTCACCCACATCGATTCCATCACAGTGCACACTGTTAAGGAAACAAAACAATTTCATTGTGCAATGAATGAAAATATGAGCCTGCATTTGTTGCAAAGAATCTACTTTTTTTTGCTTTTCAAAATGTGTTTGAAATGATGAGGTTAAGGTCTTACTTGACCTATTTAACAAAATAAGTTGCAAATATTGTCTGATGTCTCATTTGAGAATAAAATATTGAAAATAACAGTTGCATCAAAAAATGAAGAATACTAATTAAGTATGGTGATATCTAATTCTGAAACACTCTGAACTATAGTGATATTTTATTTATGTTTTTATAACTAAGCTTGCCTGAATTTCAGAAGGTAAAAGTAAAACCACTAGACGCAAGGCACATGCCTTTAATCTCAGGATCTGGGAGACAGCAGCCAATGGACATCTTTGAACTCAAGCCCACCGTTGGCTACACAAGATCAATGCACAAACAGACCCAGGTGGTGGTGGCTCACACCTTTGATTCCAGTACTAGGGAGTCACACTTTTAATCCCAGCACTAAAGGGGAATATAAGAAGGGAGGAGACAGAGGCTCAGCTCTGTCTGCCTTCTTCCAGCCTTGGGAGACTTTTCTAGGGGCTTGGCTGTTTTGCTTTTCTGATCTCCAGGCAAGCTTTATTTATTAAAAACATAAATAAAATATCACTATATGAACTGCACATCAATAACTTACCCTCCTTCTGATATGTTTTGTGTGGTTCTATCAGATCAGAAAAAATTCATTCACATCTAATTACCTAGAAGTATAAAAACTATGACAGTCAGGAAGAGAACCAGGAAGGAGGAGCTGTTTCCAAGAAACAATTCCTAAGTTCCCAATTTCTGCAGCAGATGCCACATTTTATTGTGAAGTTGTGCTATTTAATTTCTGATGGTTGGACAGTCATTTTATGAGCAAAGAAGTAAGCAAATATATGTTTATACTCTTAAAGATAAGTAAAAGTATGATTTATCCTCACATCTTTTGAAGTAGTTATCAATTAATTTTACCAACAAGGAAATCTTTACTATGTTCAAAGACATTCATAGTATATTTAACAATTCTAATAATGATTAGAAACATAAATATTTAAATTCTGGGTACATAATATTAGAGTTATATACAGTTCCTTTAACTATTTTTCATCGACTGCTATTCATTTAATACTGAAGTAGAACACATTTAATTTATTTTCCTTTTTTTGTATGAATTTTAAACTTGAAAATTTCTCTCTGGATTTGAGCTGCACACAGCTGGACATGGTAGATAAACAAGGTTTTTCTGTTTGAGACCAAAGTGCATTTCAAATATTTCATTAAACGTCTGCCTATAAACTGAACTCCTACCAAATAATGAGATTTAAAATGTCCTACAGGGAAGAACATGCTAAGTGGAACCAGCTAGAAAGGATTATAATAACTACCGGAGAATCTATAAAATACTATCAGAGGGAAACCGGTAGTTCTAAATATTATTTGCTAAATCAAAGAATTATACTTCCTGAGAGTGATCGGCACCACACAGGACAAGATGGTTGAGCATCCAAGCAGAATAATTCATTATTGTTCATGTAATTACTTAATTGCCTTAAAATTCATAACTATTAATTCACAGTACAGAACTTAAAAAATAAATTCTTAGATCCCATGTGATATAAATTAAACTTTATATTAGCAATAATTTTCTATTTTTAGAAAGCAGTGTACTTTAGTTTTTCTAAAAGCCCTAGCAATTTAGCTCTCAAAGATTTTCCTATAAAAGTTAACCTAGAAATATGGGTAAGATGCAAAATGTCACTGTCACAGCAATTAACATCCATTAGTCATGAAGGACAAAGCTCTTTATAAATGTAAATATGTTCCACTCCTCCAGGTCAGGAAATAAACTGACTAAAATGAAATCTAGATAAGAGAATCCAAAGCATTAGTCAAGCTTTTAAATTACAGGTCAGAGTGAGCATGTCCTCCATTTATGTTCAGCTCTCTGGGGTGCGAATTACTGTTTCTGACGAAGTAGCCTCTAGTGTCCATCTCATAAGGAATAACTAGGGCAGACTCTGGTGGATGCTACCAATCCAGCACGCTGCAGATGTCTACAGTGCTGCGATATCAAAGCAAAAAGAAGCGACTTGCTTTGTTCCCAAACTTCTGTGCTCACAAACACAATGAGTTAACCTTTGAGGTTCTGACCAGATATTTTCTTTTTTTCATGCTATTGAACTTGTACAATGTATCTTCTTTTGTATCTTTCATGATTCAGATCAATAAAGCCATATAAAACTCTAAGCAAATTGACTTCAAGTCAAAGGCTGTATTGATTTAACAATAAAGTTGTTTCTTAACAATAATTTTCCATATACCATTTCTGTTGTTTGGAATGTGGTGTTATATTGGAAAAATATCTACAAAATATCCATTCCTCCAAATGCTGAAAAGAACTCTGAAATGATGTTATTTGTATGTTTAATAAGTACATATGTAGTAGAAGCATTTTAGAAAAATTAAAAATTATAAGTACTTCTTATATCATATCAAGTGCATACTTTATAAACTCTAACATTTAGAAATAAGTAATATTTTGTGTCAGGCTTCATTTTAAAATCTTGAGAAAGATTTTCTGAATTCTATTCACTTTGATGCAGTGAGCACACTGAAGTCGCCCTGTCTTAATTCCCAAACAACCCTCTAATATCTCCTTTCAAATTGTTGGTCAAAAAAACCCAAAGTCTCTCCAGACCATGTAGGCTGTTTCTGTTTCCTTTTGTTAACTCCCATAAGGTGGACATAGGATTTAGAGGATTTGTCTACAACTGACCTACAGCCTCCTTTCTGAGGACTAGCTTTTATAGTACTGGAAGCTGATATGCAAAGTGCCGAGGGAGGAAAACCATCAGCTATGGTGCCTATGAACTGCAGTGTTGACTAGTGTAGCAAGGCATTCCTTAAGGTGCAACTGAGTCATTCATATCTTGGCATTAACCAACAGCTATCTAGTTAAATACAAGGCCAGCTGAACTACAGGGAAATCAGGCTTGGTACTATAAACCTAGCCAGCTGAACACGGTTAATGAAAACATGGATCGAAGAGAAGAGCCTGCTACCACTACTTTCCTATACCAGTATAATTCCTATTGCATTCTAAGTAACCATCCTCATAACCAGAGGGAAGTATATTTCTCCTCATCAAAGAACCTTAATTATTGCTGCAGAAAGATACCAGTAAGGTAAGGCACAGATATAAAAGGAGAGCACAACTGACCATGGGATGTGGAGACCCAATTAGTGAATCGATAACCGAATCCCGACATGGAGGGCCAAAGGAAGATGGAACAGAAATAATTTTAAGAGACAGAGGACATGAAAGACAGTTATAAGATGGTGCTTTCTAGATACTGCAAAGAAACCACACCCATGAAATCTCAACAACGTGGATGCCTAAACAAGACCAGAATAATTCCGGCAGTAATTGATATCTTAGAATAAATGGAAGAAATCTCAAGGGCCCCTCCCCAAGATGAAGAGCTCCAAACAATTAAGCTGTACTCAGCTGAGAAAATGAGATTTAGTCTTCCCCAGTAAGGAGGATCCTGATTTTTTTTTTAAAATCCAATTCAAAGATCTTAACCCTAGAAAAATGCATGCAGACAACCCTGAATGGACTCCAGAGGTGTTATTTACATGTTCATTTTTATATGCATATGAAACAATGACTAAAGAAGAGGAGGCAAGAGATTTAGGAGAGAGCAGGTGGGGTTGAAGATGTAGGAGGGATAGGATGGAGGATACAAACTGGGCAAAGGATGCAATTGTGTTTTAATTAAACAATAACAATTAAAATGCATTCTGAAAGCTCCACTTTACTCAAAATTCTACTCACAGCTACCCTGCATTGTACTATATATACAATTAATAACTTCTGCAAAGTCTATTCCAATACATACAGTCTGACTTCACACACCTGTCTTTCCAGAGATAATAACTACATACACCTCCTCTTTCCTGAATCAACTGTCTCCATTCAGCTGAATCTTACCAGCCATATAGATAATTGAGGAAGTAGCATGTTTTCTCTAATTATTTAATTTACATATTGTTGTGAATAATTTGAATACTTGTCAGTTTTATTTATTCATATATTTATAAACACATATTTTCTTTAAAAATTTATTTATTGTTATTTTATGTGCATTAGGGTTTCACCTGCATGTATATCTATGACGGTGCCAAATACTCTGGAATTGGAGATACAGACAGTTGTGAGTTGCCATGTGGGTTCTAAGAATTGACCCCAGATCTGCTGGAAGCCAGCAGTGCTCTTAACTGCTGGGTTATCACTGAAGTTCTGCGTATTTTCTTATACATGAGTGTAATACATATTGAACCTACTCACCTGTTCCTATGCCCTACAACTTCATTCTTGTCCTCACCAATGTGCCCTCTCAAACTCTTGTCTTCTTCTGTTACAATAACAATAATATTATGTGTAAATTATATGTAATTATATATGCACATATATACAATATAGAGGTTATATGTACTCAAATAAATTCAATTAAAAAATTAAAAGAAAGGAAAGTAAAAAAGAAAAATATGACAAAAGAGTTTTCTAACCATATTTGTTTCTTTTTGCACCATTTATTTTTGTCCTTTTTAGAAAGTCCAGTCTAGAACATCCTGCCCAGTTCTTGCTCTCTCCATCCTTCAGTCACATCCCTTAATGCTTTTCATAGCACACTACATCAAACGGCTCAAGTCAGTGGTAATGTCTACCTGACTGCTTCCAAGTTTCAGTTCTATTTCTCTACTGACCTTTCCAATGGGAACAATCCTGTCTCTCTTTCCATCTTCCTCAGAAGCGATTGTCAGTTTGCTGTGACACTTGGGTAGCCATATCTTAGATGTGTAATAAAACCTGTACCTAGTAAACTGAGCCCAGAAATCTAGCAAGGATCCTACATGGATCAGGATGAAATTTATATCACAACTACCTCATCCAAAGGCTCCTTGCTACTGGGCCTGGGAAGTCTGGATGGTCTTGCATTTTAAACAAGCCCTGCAATGGAAATGTTTACTTATGAGCTGTATTTGATCAAGAGAACAAGATAATGAGCCGGCCTCTCCTGACTTGTTTTCCACTATTTTCTTAGTGTCAGAAAGTGACATCCATGGTGACTAATGCTTATAATCCCAGAACTTGGGACACTCAGGAAGAAGTTTTGCCACTTGTTTGAGATCCGCATGGGAAACAGAGTAATCACCAGGCTGACTTAGACTACAGAGTGAGATGCTGTCTCAAAATCAACCAAAAGAAAAATGAAAGAAAGAAAAATAACATATTAGGTTGGCCTTATTAAAGGCATTTATGTGTTTCCAAGCAATGTTATTTTCATATAATTGTTCTTTTAGTTATATTTAAATGTTGGGCAAAGGATCAAATAGATGAATTCCCTTATTCATAGTTTTCACACCATTAATACACACTGTTTCTAGAGTAGTAAAACCTGAATGATCACATATCTTCCTTGTTTCTATTTTCATTATGGGAGATTTGAAATTCATAAATGTAAAACTTTCTTCCACTATGGAACAGCCAGTGGCAGAGGGAAAATGGAACTCAAGAAGCATGAATTAATGTCAGTAAATATCAATATTTATGAAAATTCTGAATGATAATACTTAAGTTCTATATGACTTCAAATGCTGTTCCAGACTATCATTCATCACTAAAATATTTGAACAGTTTTTTTTACTGCTTGATTCTTTTCAAGAAATGGTTCCCAAGTGTCAGCAGTAACTCTCAAATGAAGTAGCAAACTCTTCTTTTAAAAATGAAGAAATAAATGTCTCTAGTAAAAACATCTCAAAAGAAGTAACTGGAGAAAGAAATCTGTGGCTGGTGGAAAGGTCACTGTGATAAATCTTTCTTCAGAGCACTAAGGTGAGTTTCTTTCTTACTACAAAAGAATACAATTATGAATAAAAACCTTTTGCAACCATTACACTATATACTTTATTTAGATGGTTTAGAATGCACAAAGCATGATTATAATTGTTGCATATAAAACATCCAATAATTATATATAGTTTCTAAACCCATATTTAAATCAGTTCTAGACCAGTCTCCCTGATTATGCAGAGGCTGCTTCTTAGAAAGTGCACTCACAACATCTTGGGAACGAACATAAAAAGAGGATGGAGTGTGCTGTGACTATGAAATATCATCACTCCTTCCTCCTCAAATATTTTAAATACCATTTAATATCAACAACTTAGAAAGGTACTTTGGCTAAGCTGTAAGTTCTAAATTCCTACTGAGAACAGAAGTAAACAGTAATGGTTTTACTTTACACTTTATCCCCAAATTGCCTAGATTCAGTGCACACGCAGAATCTTTAGGTTCAAAATAAAATATATTATATTAAACCTTTAAATGATGAAGCTCCAAGACAATATTCCTGATATAATCCCAAAGTTCAGCTTTTATTGAATGACAGGCAGGTGTTCAAAAATACACATGTATGCTTATTTGGGTTTTTGCTACCTGTCATTTTCAGTAATTATCAAAGTCTACCTGTATTATTGGAACAGATGCTCCAAACAAAGCAATTATTTGAGAGAGGCTTTTCACTACTATCATTACTATTAGTATTATGTATATATTATTTAGTTGATTAACTGGTGTTTCAATGTACAGATCACTTTATGTATCATCCTCCATCCATTCTGAACAAATTTGTAACATCATTGTGCCAACATTCCTCACAAATGGGTGATTCTACATTGTAAACACCTATCAACTTTCCCTCTAAAATATTTAGAGAGGATTATTTGAAATGCTGCTCATGTCTTGTAGCTCTGGCTATTGAAAATTCTTCTTATGAGACAAGAATGGAGAAGATAGATTCAATTCACTTTTTATATGAAAACTTATTCTATCAATTTTATTGTAGTTGGCGTCAATTGTAGTCTATTAAGCAATATCATTTCCTAATACTTGTCAACTTTATTCAATAAAATAAGGGAGTAGAAAAAAGAGAGACAGATGCAAGTCCACAGAAGTGCTTTGTGCTGCCAAAATGCCTTGTCTCTGTGAGAAACGTGTAGGGCTGGGTTCTGTGAACTAGATAGAGCCGCGAGTGACACGAAAATACATTTTCAAGGAAGTTTCACTAAAGAAGTCACAGTTTTCCAGATAGAGAGTCACCAGACTAATCAGCTGTAATGATAATATGTGAGAACTTTAACGAAAACCTTTAAACATTTGTACAAATTGGGGGAAAGATATCAAGTGTGCCTGACAGCATCCACACATACACATTTGTAATCACTAATATTATCTCATCATTCTTAATTACCTGTCAGTGTGGAAAATAATTTAGACAAATATTTTACTTATTAGAAACCTTTTTCACTAAAGAAAATAAACCTTAATGTGCTAAAATGAAAATATGTTAGTTGTAGAATTATCAAAATAACCTAAGAATTGTAGATGTGGGTTCTTTATAGAATGATGAGTTTGTTGTCCAAAGTTTTTGTGTTAAAATTCAAACTCTATCTAGTTATATCAGGAGGTGAGGACTTTAGCTTGTCACTACTGTCATAATACTGACAACCTCACAATTGTGAGTAATGCACTCTTAGCAACAGACAATATAGAAGTCCCTTCTATTCTACTCCATTCGAGGATAGAGAGAGGGGTGCTTTCTGTTTCTTCCAAGAGAAGGCACAACATGACACTGCAAAGCAAAACAATGTCCTAACCAAACACTAGCTTCACTGGCCCAATGGTATTGGATTTATAATTGTGAAAAGTGCTCACTTATCAAATAACCAAATAGTAAAATAACCAAACCTTTGTCAACAAACAGAAATCAATGGTACAGAAGCAAACATGAGAATGAACTAATATATATCTATATGAAGCAGATTTTTATTAACAATATTAGCAATTACCATGCAGTGTTGCCGAGTTTAGAACTGGCTACATCATAGTTAAATGGTTCAGGCACATTGAGTTCTCCATATGTTTGTTCATGTGTATAATGGTGACAAAAATGTGAAAATAAAATAAGTTAGTCATGAAACTGCTTTTATGATATCTATCACCTTCTATGTGCAGTGTATATCAGTAATTGTTATTAAAAAGTTGGTGCATTATACAAATGCATACAAAATTAAAAAATCAAACATTTAGACAACTAAATTTAAGAATTACCTTTGGTAAATTTATTTACTAACATCTGATCTAGATAATAAAAACATTTTTATGTCTTCATGTCAGGGAAATATGTGACAGGTTCCTGTGAGTATTGCTCACTTATATTATTCACGCCGGTCTTGAGACTCTGGCAAACGTTCAGCATTATGTATTTTCTCTCTGGGTAGGCATGTATCCACAGGTAGAGAAACAAAACCAAGACAAAAGTTATTCCTGTTTTCTGGAAAACTTGTCCCTTCAGTTAATTACAATGTCTACATAATAGGATGTAAGCAATTCGTTGGCATGAGACAAAACATACAGTAATTATTATAATCTGTTGTGACAAATCTATTGTCCACATAAACCTTGCATTTCCCTATCAAATTATAAAATAAGTAAAAGATATTCAGTGGAAATATGTACAGAAATAAATTTGTTTAATAAAATCATGTTGTTATTTTATATCCAGGATCTATTCTCCAGACATCCAATGAACGGTTCTATGGCACTACATTCTTACGTGATGGACACTTCAATCTGGCACTGCATCCTTACCTGACAGACCCTTCACCATGGTACTACATCCTTATATGACAGACCTTTCACCATGGCACTGCATCCTTACATGACAGAACCTTCACCATGGCACTGCATCCTTATTTGATGGACACTTCACCATGGCACTGCATCCTTACAAGACAGACACTTCACCAATGAATCTCTTTCCTTGTCTTTCACTCCCCTCTTTGCTATATCAGCTGTCCTATATTAGTACCTTTATATAACAAATAACATTATGAAACACTCATTAAAATAAATAACATGAGTTGATTCTTTAATAAATATTAAACACTGGAGGTCAGTAAACACCGGAGTCATTTGTCAATAACTTGGCCAGCTCTCATTCCCATCAAAACATTCTGGCCTGATGTTCATCATCATCTATTATTTTAAAAAATCTTTTAAAAAGAATTTTACTCTTGTTTTAAACCTGCAGAAATCCACCTAGAGGCTTCAGGATAGATTCCACCATCCATATCACAGTGTATAAAGACTTCAAAGCCTACTTCCAGTTTCACCTTTGCATACATTTCTTTGGCCACATCAAGTTGGCCTCAGACCTATTCAGTTTTTAAACATTTGTTCAGTTCTTTCCACAGCCTGATAAACTCCTTCTTTTACTTTTAAAATGAAGTGCTATTATCTAGAAATGAATGTTGACCCTATCCCTTGAGCTCTGTTGTTGTAACCACAACGTTGCCTCCCTATGAATATTTTTGTAAATACTTTGTTTTATTCCCTCATTTTGTTTTAATGTTGGCAGGTAATTGATGATTAATAAGACTTATTGGAAAAATTAATAAATATAAAATATTGTACTTTCCTTGATGTCTTTCTTCATCTTCTCTACTCAATAAAGAATCCCCATGAACTCAAGGGACATCATCTCTCCTTTCTTGACAAACCCCTGGATGTATAGGCAGTAACTGAAATGTGTTGTGTTCAAGGTACACACATTAGTCAATAGTAAAAAAGACTAAAAATCAAAGTTTTTCACTGACAAAACTGAAGCTAAAGATACATAAGAAGCAGGAACGAAAGAGTTCAACTCAGAGACCATTCCAGGCAATAGAAAAATTTCCCCAACCTGATCATTCTGTCTCTGGCAACAAAGTCATAAAAACCAACTAACACTGAACTCCTCTAGGCAGGCAGAGAGAAATGGCTGAAAAATGTCATTGCTGACTAGAGCTCAGGGTTTATAGTAAAATAAAAAAGCAAGGTCACAAGGACATACATAATATAAATATCAGGAGAAAAACTAATTAGATATCAAGGTTTCCCATTTAACTTAAATAAGGAAAAGAGGTTCCTCAGACCTACTGAGAATCCAAATTGTGTGAGAACAGTACATATAGAAATAAAATATGGAGAGAGTTAAATGCACATTGAGAAGTCATTGGTATGTGTTGATAAATACAATTCAATGAAATAATTTGAATTACCTTTGCCATTTCAATGCCAATAAGGCAGCTATTCTTGGTAAGAAGTAGTGTACATCTCTAAGTCACAAAAGATGGGCGCAGAAGACGAGTTGTATGATAGTATAGAACAAAGGTAAATCAAGAAATAGGAAAAGCTGCCAGAAGGTTCAAAGGAGGTAATAGAAATAGATGATGAAGACAAAGTTTGACACTTGAAAATATTTGTTTTGCAAACCTAAGGTAAGAAAATAAATCAATTACCAGGTTATATGCCTCTCAAGACTGTGTTTAAAAACACACTAATATAGAAAATAATGGATATTCCAAATGTTAAAGTCGAAATCTGATCATTGAAAATAAATCAAACTAGACCAAATATTTTAATTTCTATGTTGTTTTATTGTTTTGTGTCTTATAAATATGATTGCTATAAAATATGGCTATATTAAAAGCCAGAAATCTGATATGCTTACAGGATAATTTTAATAAATCAAAGCAATTAGAGCAGTAAATGATAATGAACAGGAAGTGAACTCCCAAAATGTTTGATAGACAATTTCTAGAATAAACGTAATTAGTATATCTTAGAATCTGTCTCCATTTTAAAACAATACATACATATACACAGAAACACACATGTCACAAGTGTATATACTTGAGAGAGAGAGTGAGTTCTTAGAATATTCTAATCAGGATCATTGATAAAGCTCATTCTACTAAACTGGAACTGAAAATGCTCCGGACAATGGAAAACATACCACAAAAATCTGTCATGGTTGTTGGGATGTTATGACTTAATGTACTGTATAGACGGAAGATCTCAGCAATATAATCAATGGCCCACTAGTGAGGCCAACATCAACCAAGACTGATTGGAGCTTAAAATTACCACAGAAGAAAAGAAGAAAGGAGATGGAGAGGAAAATAAGGAAATAACAGCCCACAAAAATAGAAATATTATTAAATAAGTCAAAATGATATAAAAATGAAAGGAAGAATGTTTTGATTTGTACTGTGTTTAAAAAACTACAATTTGTACAAGCAAGTCAAGGGATTTGGAGCCTATTTTCCCACAGTTTGTGCATCAATTTTGTATTCACTATGTGGCGTGTAATCCAGGGTGATTAGACTGTGGCTTGCAGAAACGAACTTCTAGACAAAGGTCGACTATAAAACCAGTTAACTGTTTTTCCAATAATTACTGGCCTCTGGGGGAACATAATTGAAATATATATATTTCTAGCATCGTGATTCACAGTGGAAACTGTTTTATAGAATTGATAGGGTGAATAAAATTACATTCTTATGGTCCAGACAGTCCTTGATGCAATGATTTGCTAATGTTTTAAGACAAATAAATCAACAGGGTTTGACAATATCAGGTTGGCAATCACATCCAAAGTTACAACAATTATTGATCAGAAACTTTAGAAAAGGTTATTCTGAAAAGCAACAGGATAATACACTGAAAATTCAATATATCAATTTCATATATTCTAATTTTTATAAACCAAACATGTTTTACAAAACATGAAGTTATTCCATTTTTGGGAACAACAATTTTGGGGCTATACAGCAACAAAACATAAATACTTTGCTGGGAGAAGATCAAAAAGTGTATAATATATACACAGAGTGAATAAGGTCCTTAATACTTAAGTTTTGTAATGCAGACCTTTGTGTTTATATTTTATAACTTAGGGAAACAAGAACATAGGTCCACAGGTAGCCTTTTAAAAATGTTTGTGTATAGCTCAATAAAATAAATAAAAAAGAAAGACAAAATAATGTTTGTCAAAAGCACTGAGTTATGTGTCTTTTAGTCTTTATTCTCAGCCCAATAGGGTCTAAGACATAGTGTTGACAGTGAATAAAACATAAATGGAAGCACATTGAAAAAAATAAAATCAGCCAAATAAAGATGCATGAAAGAAATAAAAGTATCAGGTGGAATCATTTATCAGAAACTACTGCTAGTTTTCCAGAGGAAGACATCTACTCCACCAGAGGCCATGCCAGCACCTAGATCCCCAGCTAAGCACCATTCTCATGGACCACTAACACTCCACAACATGCCCAGCTGAACCCCAACAGTTCTTCCTCTCCTTGTTATCCTATTCCAACCCACACTTTCAGTGAAAGCTCCGTGATCCACCAGAGGCCACACAGGCACCAATATCCCTAGCTCCCTGCTCCGTCAGAAGCGATACAGACAGCCAGAATCCCAGAGGACCCTTTACCAGACACCATGCCTGTTCCCAGAACTCCAGCATCCAAACTTCCGTTGAAGCACCATTCTTTACCAAGACCACTCCTGCCATCAAAAATCCAACCATTAACTCAGGCACAGACCCTATACTCAAACACAATTTACCTCGACCAGAAGACCAAAGAGAAAATAGAAAACAAAGAACAACATCTATTCAACAAAGACAAACTCAGAAATCGGCACCTAGACCTACAATTATCCCAAGCCCAGAAGCTTAGATGCAGTGTAAGGACAGAGTTAACAGCAGCCAGGGCACCATGTTACCATCAGAGCTCAGTCATCACAGTCATTCTACTACAGCAAACCCTGAATATTCATTCCAAGACAGCTGAAGCACAAGAAAACTACCTTAAAACCAAATTTATAAAGATGATAGAGGTGCTTAAAGAGGAAAAGAAACTTGTGCTGTCCAAATATTTAGAATTAGATGCCCTTTCTTTGTTTATCCTCAACTAGTTGGAATGATGACTTTCTGAATGAAAATCACTTTAGAACTGAATAGTGATTGGCAGTTATTCTTTGAGTTTAGCAACTACAGTACCATATATACAGAAATTATCCTCATCAGCTTCGTCTACACTAAAAAAACTGGCATATTGGACTATTTGAAACAGCAGTAGGTCACATATATAATGTTCAAGAAAATAACATTCAGTTTTGCTATTTAAATTTTAAAATTTGCAAAATTTACACTCAAAGAATACAATGACAATAACTGTTCCAGTGTTAATCATTGCAATAACATTTATCATAACATATATGAATGCCTATTTTACTCTCCAAAACAAAGTACTTTTTTGGTGATAGATAGAGATATAGAGAGATAGAGAGATAGAGAGATAGAGAGAGAGAGAGATAGAGAGATGGAGAGATAGAGAGATAGAGAGATAGAGAGATAGAGAGAGAGAGATAGAGAGATATAGAGATATAGAGACATAGAGACATAGAGACATAGAGACATAGAGACATAGAGACATAGAGACATAGAGACATATAGATATAGATATTCCTTTTTATTCCTGTGAACTAACACAAATTTTTACTAGGTTTTGGAGTTCTTCCTTTCATTCAGTCACCCAGGATTTTATTTCATTGTCAATTTCTAAACAACTAGTCACTTACTGTTGTAAGGATGAATCTTATGTGTTTGGAAAGATACAGAAATCGTTTGGCATTTTAGCCAACTTGTTACTTAAAGGAACTTGTGCGAGCCTTTAAGAACATTCATATGAGTATCAGAAAATGTATAATGTCATAAAAACATAATGTGAAACAAAGGAAAAGATATACCTAAAGTACAAAGAAGAATATGGAATCACCATGAAAGATATTCATTTGTAGACAAATGTAAGAATGAGACTATATAAATTGAGGACATAAAAAGGCAATGATACAGTCATACACATGCTGTGTTTTTTCTATAAGGGTTTTACTGAGAGTAAATATTTTTGAAAATGAAAGGGTCTCATAAGCAAAATGAAAATGGACAGGTTGACTGAGAAAATCATACATCATGGAAGCCATGAGTGGCAGCTAATACTGAGTGACAGGCACTCTCTTTGACTGACAGTCTAAAACTTGGCAGGAAGCACATAAAAGGGGAGAGAAAAAAAGCCAGAAATGTTAGTGTTTTTAATATCTTGTGAGGGAATTTACATTAATTAATTCAGGAAGTACAGATTGATGATTTTTTTAATGATGTTTATTTCCTTGACCATATATGGATGGTTTGGTATGATTTAGAAGAATGATTCCAGAAAGACATTCCAAGAGTAGCTTTACAAGTAATACATGTTTCCCCTAACCAATACCAATTTTCATTAATTAGCATTAGTTATAGGATGTTGAACAGTACTGTTCATCTCAAGGGTGAAACATAATTAATACACACAGTTAGCTAGGAAGATAACAAGGCTCATTTATTTTATATGAAAACTGATGGAATCTGAAAAGCCCAAGAACTCACTACTTGGAGAGAACTATCAGAGTGCTGTTCGGGGTCTAGAAATTATGCTGGGACTCTGACTTTGCTAGAATACAGTCTTTTGATCTAAGAAAACCTGTAGCTCTTCATAAAACAAAAATATCACGGCCGTACCTTGGGGCTCATCCTCAAAAGAGCACCTAGGATGTAAAAGACCCCTGCACCTGAAAATCAGGTATCACTGCCTCTGAGACATGGGAAAACTATAAAAGCCAGAGTATTTATTGGGAGTTCACTGTGAGCTTGTCTCCTTGCAATATCAGAAACTAAACCTAAAAAGTTTTACCAACATGACTGCCCAAGCATGAGATGAACATGAACAATGTGGTGATATTTTGTTTGGGATGTAACAAATAAAGCTTGCCTGAAGATCAGAGTACAGAGCTAGCCACACTAGATAGCCACAGAAGCCAGGCAGGGGTGGCACACACCTTTAGTCCCAGCACTCAGGCAACGTGTGTAGATGGATCTCTTTGAGTTCAAGGCCACTCTGGGTTACATGAGATTGTATCAGTCTAAAAGAGAAATTTCTCAGACCTTTGATCCTTAGGATCACAGGCTTTTAATCCCAGCACTAGGGAAGTGGAGACATGACTGATATGGATGGATAGAGAGAGGAATATTAGGTAGGACAGAGGAGCTTGCAACATTCAGTCTGAGGATTCCTAGAGACAGGATCCCCTATTGGGTAGGAGGATTCGGTAGAGCTAAGGACTAGTGTCTGGCTGTTCTGCTTCTCTGATCTTTCAGCATTTACCCCTGAATCTGACTCAGAGATTTTATTATTAAGACCAATTAGAATTCACATTACAGAGCAACAACAATAGAAATGCTAAAGTATGGTGAGAAAAGACCACAAGACCACAGTCCCACACAAAGAACTACAGGCATCTAAGGAAGGCATCTAATCTTTTCAGGGAAGAGCACATGAATTGGTTATTCAGTAGCAAATGATCAGCCCCCAAGTCATATATGTAACATCATACAATTATACAGACTAAGCAATTTGTATTTATATGTGTGTGCATGTATCTAAATATGTGTGTATGTATGTATATTCATATATGAATTTAATAAATTATTTAAAAGGCTATGGGTGTGCAAAAGAGCAAGAAGGGGTATAGGGAGAATTAGGGAAGAAAGGGAAAAGAGAAATGTTGCAATTATATTATCATCTCAAAAAAGTTTTTAAAAGAGAGTGGATTTTCAGAATATGCAAGAACTGCAACAGGGTCTTATATTAAGCAGTCATGCCTATGATTGATTTGGACTTTGTGCCTACTTTTCTTTCAGAAGCAAGAGAAAATATTTAGACATGAGTCTTAGAGCCACTACTACCTGTTATTTCAAAGTCCTCACAATTTACTAAAAGAAACAGAAATCCTGGAAGACATCACAAGAATTCAGTTATATGTGGAACAGAGGCCATTTTCACAGAGCACATCAAACATCATTTATGTCTCAGAAAGAACAATGTTGGTGACTATTGATTTCACATTAAATTTTAGGGATCAACATAAAGAAAAGCCTGTAAAAGTTTGTGTCAGTCAATCCAACAACGGTAGAAATCTGTAAAGAAGAGTCCTTTGGACACTGCATGACTTCCCCTTGGCTGCTGTAATAAATGATAACAAGCCTGGTAGTTTAAAGTGGCATAAGTTATTCTCTTACAGATCAGCCAGTGAGAAGTGTGCAGGAAACATCACTAGCTGAAATAGATAGTGTTGTCACCATGCTTTTTTTCAGAGGCTCCAAAGAAACCCATTCTTCCTTCTTTCCAATTCTAGTGTCTTTGTCAACCTTTGATTTGCAGTCAAGTGACTCTAGCCTCTGACTTCATGATCAATTTACCCTCTGTGTCTAGCCTAACTATCCTCATAGAACCTCTTATGACTGTAGAGAGAGAGACACTAATCTCAGATATGGTGGTCTAAACCATAGTGGCTTCTATAGGATCATATGTTTGAATGCTTAATCATCAGGGAGTGGCATTAAATGAGAGCAACAAGGAGGTGAGGCATTGCTGGAGTAGGTGTGGCATTGTCAGGTGAAGTATGTCACTAGGGGTGTGCTTGGAGGTTTCAAAAGTCCAAATAGGCTCTCTCTTTTCCTGCTGCCTGTGGATCCAGATGTAGAACTCCCAGTTGCTTCTCCAGGACTTTGTCTAATGCATATTGCCACACTCCTCACCATGATGACAATAGACTAAACTACCCTTGAATTTGTAAGCAAGCCACAGTTAAGGGATTTCTTTTATAAAAGTTATTGTGGTTTTGGTGTCTTTTCGCAGCAGAAGAATAGTGACTGAAATATCAGAGAAGCTCCTTATCCTCTTCATCCCAAGTCCTACCATTATACAACAGCCATTTCTCTAAACTAGGAATATAGCTTATTGGTAGAACACTTGCCTTGCATTTTGAGCTCCTAGCACAGAAAAGACAACAACAACAACAACAAAAAATCCCACAAAAATTCAAATAAAGTAGACAGGCACTAGGGATTAAGATAGGATATACTAGAGGTTAATATTAAGTCTAATAAAGAAATTTAACTCTAAGTGGCCATAAATATTTCTAGAGGATAGGAAATAGATGGATACTGAAGTTTGATGGGAGAAAAACGAAGTAGAAGTACCTTCTTAGAGGATAGAGTCTTGGATTAGCTAGAGGTGGCGTTATTGGTGCCAGAAACTTCTAAAATGACAGTTTGAGAGAGTGGAGAGCTTGGGAGACTGAGAACTGATTTGCTGCTCAGCATTTTGTTGGTGAGTGTGAAGAAGTTAAGACCCAAAGAACTGCAGTCATGTATTCTAAGCCCTCTTTCAGTGTCTGTATAGAGGAATGAAGAAGGCATCTGGGCTGTGCTGACTTGGAGACATAGGTTTACAGGGTTGAACACAGGAAGGGATGCAAAGTGGGGTCAGTGCAGGGCAGTGAGATTGAAACTGAATGAAGCTGTAAAAGAAGGTCCAAAGAAATGCAAACACCAAAGATGAAAGTTAAAATAATACAAAAGAAAATTATAAAAAATAAGAGTTTATGTTCAGTGAGAGTGAGTAGGGTTTATGTAAACGGAGTCTTTTTATTTCCTGTCCCATTCCAAAGCCCTTTTAAAATAATCACACAGAGTCTTAATATTAATTACAAACTGTTTGGCCTATGAGATCAGGCTTATTATTAACTAGCACTCAGAACTAAATCAACCCATTTCTATTACTTTATATTTTACTATAAGGCTTGTAGCTTGTTACTACACATCTTGCTTCCCCAGAAACTGCTGGTGTCTCTCTCGCTCTCCCTTCTTCTACCTATATCTCTGCTTGGATTCCCTGTCTGGCTCTATTCTGCTGGTTTATTGGCCAAATCAGATTCTTTATTAACCAATGGTAATAAAACATATTCACAGCATACAGAAGGACATCCCACAACAGTTTTTTTGTTTGTTTGTTTCTAAGGTAGGGTATTTATAAAAGTGCACGCTTGATTATTGGTTGGCCATTTTAAGACTCTAGTCTCTTTTGGAGATTAGCTCCAGTCTGGAGAATACTGGCCATAGTTCCTGCATCTTGACCCTTGAGATGAAGAATAATAAGTCTTTTGTGATTGAACTTTAGGAGAGTTATGATGGAGGTTAAATAAGCATAAGACTGAAAACTGGAATATCCCCTTTAGTTTCAGGGAAATTTTTGATAGTCTGGTACCTCTGCCATTCTGTATATGGTGGTTCCCTTTTCTATTCTTTCACTTTAAGCTTTCTTTAAGTTTTCAAAATTGGTCTAATGTTTTCTACTTTCCCATATCAAGACACACATCATGATGTTTATGATATAGGTATTGCCCTTTTTCACTCCTTCCCACCCCAAGTTTAAATTATGGCCCAGGTGGTTGTAAGGTTCTTTCTCCTAAACAAGCTCATTATTAAGGTGATTTCCTGACTATCCTTTTCTTGAACTGCCACTTTCTAAGAGTATATACAATGATGAGACTGACTATTCAATTATAAATGTTAATGTTATTTATTGTCAAATAAAGTTAATGAGAAACTATCCCATTGAATATGTGTAATCATAGCCTTGAAAGCCAATGAAACAACTTTTTCTTTTCTGATTTTCATGACTGGCAATTCCATATATCTACAGTGAGATATTTGAATTTCCCTCTTTAGCCCAGATAATTTGGACTAGGTGAGTTGAAAATTCATATTTCAAAATATTGCTATTAAATAGAATGTTAAAATAATAGAAGTTTACTTTAAAAGAGTCTGAGTAGTATTATGGGTAAGAGAGTTTAATGGCTGGTTGACAAGCCTTAATGCCTCTCTAATGAATGTGACAGCACAGAGTAGCATGTTCAAGAATGAGATAATAATTGGCTTGATGTACTGATCCCATCCCTAGATGGGATACAAGGACATACAATAATTGCTATATGGGAGGGCCTTCCAAGGGAACTGTTGTCATTAAGAGACAAAGTCCAAATAAAATTTAAAAGAACATCATGTTACTTATATAAACCAGATTTCTTAAACAAAAGCAAATCTTATCTCCAACTCACAGCATATCTATAATGATTTTGAATATAAAATAATTTAATACATTGAAAATTAATATTAATTTTTCAAAAATTGTTATTTTATCAATTATCAAAAACAAATTTCAATGGCATGGTTTGTTAAAAATGAATAGCCATTTCAACTTACATTAGGATAATAATGACAGCTAGATAATTATGATAATTCTGAGAAGCAGAGATTATGTTTGTCATTCAAAAGGCCAATGTTTGTAATGCAAGAAAAATACATTGACCTCATATGCAATTATCCTTGCCTTTAAAAGTAACCTTTTTATTTTTTGTGTGTAAAATGAAAATCACTTTTCTTTCAAAGAGATGTGGCATATTATTAAGTAATACAAAGAAATGGAGTACAGATAAATGCTGGGATATGTATTAAATTCAATAATATTATTCTCTGGAAAAGAAACCTTTGCAGCAGATCATATATGAGATATTTCCAGTTTAAGAAGTGTTTGGAGTAGATGGATCTGAAAACAGAATGTAGACAGATAGCTGCTAGCCATGAGGCAGAAGCATAGTGTAATGGAAGGGGCAAGCAATGTTCAGAATGTCATTTCATCTTGTAGTTAATTTACAAAACTAATTCCATGGTAATAGTGGTAAAATCCCCACCAGCGTGCTAAGAACTATTGAATGCACAATCAGAGATCATCTGTCTGATTATGTATTGACTATCTAAATAAAGAGAAATTACATTTGTTTGATTTTTTAAACACTAATAAAGCACCCTGGGGGGTGGTTCAGTTGGTAAAGTGTAAGTGTGAGGATGAGTTCAGATTCCCAGAACCCACATAAATGATAAGCAGGTACCTAGAACTCTCAGCACTGGGGATGCAGAGGCTGCCCACCGCCTCTGGATAGCTAGATGACCCCATGAGAGAGCGCTAAATCAACTGAAAGCTAGTCTCAGTGATAAACTGGAGGGCTAGTGAGCAAGACACACAACATCAAAACTGCATCTTCAGACTTCCACACACAACACACCTGTATCTACACGTTCACCCACAAACATGTGAACCTGCATACACGCACACACAGAGAAAAGAAAACTTTGTAGCTCACATCTCCACCCCACCTAAATGGGTTTGTTCCTTTCTGTCTTCAGATTTCTGTTCCAGAAATGTTAGTTGCTCCAGTGTATTTTACTCAGAATCAGAGAACTCACGCCTACATGGTTTCCTCATGCCTGACAGCAGAATGACTTCCGACACCTTCCCTACTCCTTGGTGATGAATAGCAGCCTCACTCTGAGCACAGTTAAAAGTTTCTGTAACATAAACCTCAAAAGACATTTTATCACACAAGGTGTCCCAAATCCTCCCAAAGATCAAAGTGCCTTTCCTGGATTGTTCGCATGGTGGAAATGAAAACAGCCTGCGTCCACCATCCAGCCTTATGATCCTGAGAGTAAAAGGGAGCAGGGTGGAAGAAACAGCTGTGCATTCGCAGCAACGGAAGACTTGGACTATATTTTTTTAAGTGATGTTTTGCATTTGAAGTTTATATTACCAAATAAGTTGAGATAGTCACATCTGATGGAGAAGTGGCGCTTTGAAGATGAAAAGCCCAACAGACGTGGGTCCATCCGAATAAAAGAAAGCAAGTGAATGAACAGTGCACGAGTGACCAGCTACAGAGCAGCATGTCAAACACAAATGAAGAAAACATAGCCCCCTTCAAGCTGGAAGCCGGTCAAGGCAACAGTTCCTTGTGTTGTTGAATAAAGTGAATTACAAACTGAAGAAGGAATTTTAAAAAAACTCCTCAGAAATGTGAAATTTGGAATTCATGAAAAGAGTAGATGAAAGACAAGTTGAAATATGTGTTTTCTTCTTTTTGGTACACTCTCAGCTGATATACCAAATTCTGAGCTCCCAAGGTCAAAATGAGGAGCAGAAGGAGGGAGATCATGAGCAAGGA
>LOJH01009471.1:0-20193 GCA_001685095.1 Ellobius talpinus
CCTGCTACTATCGCTTCTGCTGCAAGAAGCGCCACGAGAAGCTGGACCAGCGCCAGTGTACCAACTACCAAAGCCCGGTATGGGTGCAGACGCCCAGCACCAAGGTGGTGTCGCCGGGGCCCGAGAACAAGTACGACCCGGAGAAGGACAAGACCAACTTCACCGTCTACATCACCTGCGGGGTGATCGCCTTCGTCATCATAGCGGGCGTCTTCGCCAAGGTCTCCTATGACAAGGCCCACCGCCCCCCGCGAGAGATGAACATCCACAGGTGAGAGGCACTTCTGGGTGCCTACCTCGGGTCCCCAGGCCTCGCCCCCTCTTAACATACCCCCACCCCACCCCGTCCAGTCCTCTTGACGCACACCTCTTCTATCCTTCTAAGTCACTTCCACAGCCGCTTCCTTTAAGAGCAATCAATCTTGTGGCCCTCCGGCATTCTGTAGGAAGCAGCTAGGCATGCTTTAGTGCTAGAGGGATTTGCAACACAAAGTACGAATCAGTGGAGTTCAAGATGTTCAAGGATAAGAATTCCACTAATTTTCCAATCTCCAGGCTCTCTTTTTCATGGCGTGTGGCCACTTTACTATGGGTTGTACCACGCTTAGGTATTTTATTACTATTATTATTATTATTATTATTAAACGGGACTGTCAGCTTAATATAAAGAACTGAACAGTACTTTCAGAGCACTTCACTGAAAAGAATAGCAAGTGAGTGCAAGATGGGATGTCCAGGGGGTTAAGAGTGGAATAGATTTCATGAAAAGGGTGTCTGCCTCTGCTGGGAAAAAGGTACCCCATGTCGTGTTGACCAGCACAAATGTTATGTCTTCCAGTGGGGTGCTTAGCTTTCATGCCTAGGCTGAAGGACTTGTTCCTCCAAGGCAGGCCTCTCAGAGTTAACACTTTGGATGGTGTTCACCCGGATTGGGCATCTTTTACTGCACACATGGTAAAGACACTGGGGACTGCCCCCTTCTAAAATTTATAACAGGAGGCTTAAAACATGACAGTCCATAGTTCCACTCCGATTGCTTTCCACCCCATCTCTGGCTCCCAAGGAGATCGCTGGAAAGTCAAAGCCACAGCAGGAACCCAGTCTCTCCTGTAGGAATTACAGAGGCAGAGGATGAGAAGCAAGTGCAGCTATGCTTCCAGTGTCCCCACGAAGGTGAATGGTTGGATGTGGCTTCAATGAAAGCCCTGCACCAGGAAACACTTCCATTTCTGGCACACAGAATGGGCACTGCCCTAGTTCCCAGGCCCAGCCCCCAGTCCACTGCTTGTGAGCTGAGCCACCAAGCCTGCCTTGGCCCATGCACCTTGCTTATTATCCTCTTGATTTGAAAACCTTCTTTCGCTGCTCTGAACATTAATCACCCCTCCCTTGCTGAAAAGAGGAAGGCAGGTAGAAATTTCTAGGCATGCTGAAGGAGCTGATTCTGCCCCTCCCCCTCGATAATGTGGGTGTAAAAGGATGATATTCCCTGTTAGGTTTTATTGACTCAAATCCACTAAATGCAGACATTCCACACTCAAGTACTAGGCTTGGGTTGACTGTAGAGGGAGTGAGTATCCCTTTTTAACCCCTCACTGCCAGAGCTAGCCATTCATCCTTTAGCTGCTGTCAGCATTGGTTTACTCTCCATCCCTTTGGTCTTGAACCAGGATTTTGAGCAATGGTCTGGGGTCTCCACGCCTTGCTGTGCAAAGGATGGGCACCGTGAACAAAACAAGAGCAAGGCATCACTGCTCCCTAGGAGTTTGTTTGGTCTGGCAGCAGATTCTCTCTTGGCACAGCTTGGAAAGCCAAGAAGGAGTTGCTTAGAGGCAGGGGTCTTCCTGAAGCAGATGTGTTGTTCCTCATCTGTCACCTCTGGCCCAGGACTCGGGCTCATCTCTTCTTCCCTCCTCTTGTCCCATTAAAACCATTCTGACTCTTACCTCTTTTGAGTAACCTTTCTTGGGGTTTCTCCCTGCCCTCCCCCTCCCCCCCGTGCCTTGTGCAATTTGTTCAACATCACCTATGTTTGATAAGTTTATGTGGCCTCAGAGTCTGAGATTAAGCCCCCGTGAAAACCGATATTGCCATGTGATTCTGCAGAAGTCACTCTTTTTGATATTAGTCTCTTCTGCCCCCCCTACAGACTCCCTCTGTCCCACATTGGGGTAACCATGGGGGCCACTTCTGGGGTGGGAGAAGGAGAGAGTGAACTGAATTTTAGGCCCCAAGTCATTGTGGAAGTGTGGGATGTCTCTCCCTCAGATTCACCTCCTGATTTCATTCAGTTCACAGCACCACTCTAACAGCTGCAGCCTCGCCTGATCCGTGCCTCAGAAACCATCTTACTGGTGCTGGGTGGCTAGGGGACAATGCCTGTCAGTGTATGTGCGGCAGGTGGGGGTAGGGTTGGAGATCAGAGGTGAGTGACACTTAAGGACGCTCAGGAGTAACCTTGAGCAGGTCAGGGAAAGTCTTTCGGTTCTGAGCAACTGGCAAGATAGCGTTGCGCCTGGACCTCTTCTTCTCAGGTGTGTCTTTGTGAGTGCCCATGTCACTCTCATGCACCCCTGGGTGAGTGTGAGATGGGAGCTCCTCTTTCTTTGCTTGTACCTCAGATGTCACGGCTTGCCACACTTGGGTGGGGTGGTTGTGTAGTCTGTGTTGTTAGAGAGGCAAGGTAGGGAAAGGGGGCAGTGATGGGGGAGAGAGGCAGTCACACAGTAATGAGTTCTTAGGCAAAGTGGGGAGAAACAGAGGTCAAGTTGGGAGCTAGGATGTGCTTTCTGAAATAGTGCAGCCAAGATGTGTCCATACTGAACAGGAGAGCAGAGCTGTTGCATTGTGCGAGCCTCCCTGAAGACAGGCAGACCTGAGTCCTTTCCTTCCTGGGGCAAGCGTTCCTGAGTCTGAGGGAATTTCAGTGAGAAAAAGCCTCATTGCAAAGAGATACTGTGGGAGTTTAAGAAGAGATGGAAGAAGGGATTGGCCATATGCTCTGCCTTGGTGTTCGCAGTCTGGGCAGCCCTCTGTCTGCCACACACATGCATATTCCTTATGACTGGACTTTCTTGCATCTCTTCCTCCCTTTCAGGGAAGAGCAGATTTTGCTTTTTCTGAAAGTGATTAGCCATTGCTAGCAGGATTCAGAGTGAGAAGTCAGTGTCTGGAGGGGAAATAGCCAGCTCTCTGGTAATTCTAACAGACAACCCAGTGTAAATGATGCAAATACCCAAACCTAGTAAGACGGGCTCTGAGGAGGAGAAAACAATGCTAGCTCTGAGTGGGGGTGTCCCAACTTTCCTGGCTGGAACCCCATTTCTATTAGAAGCTACATCCTTTTCTTGGCCCTGCTTTAGAACTTCTCAGGTTAAGGTTAGACCTGCAGGCATCCTCTGATTGTCATGTTTCCTGAGTGTCTCTGTAGTACTTACCTGGGGCTGTTTGTCCAGAGAAGGATGGCCCATGTCCTCCAGAAGTATGGACTCTGCCCAGCCCCCAGACCAGGAGGCTGGCCCCTTTTGACATTCTATTCTGCCCTCAGCTCTCTCACATCCAAACCTACTCCTCCTCCTCACCACGAGTTGATTCATTAATGTCTCGGAGATGAGAATTGCTCTAAGGAGGAACCGCGTGGCTCCTTTTTTAAATGGCTAATTAACAGATGGGTCAGGAAGCTATTAAGATGCTGTAGACACAGTTGGTGAAGTCGGAGGTGCCTGTACAGGACTGGGAGTATGAAGGAAAGTGGGCAGGGAAGATGATGGGCAGGGGAGGATGCTTGGGGGAGCCGAGCCTGAGTATTCATCCTGGGGAGAAGGGGAGAGTGTTAGGAGGTAGCTCATCTGCAGAGTCCATCTCCCAACTCTTATTTCTAGCATAGGCCAGGGAAAAGTTTGTTTTGTCTTTTCTCCTTCTAGAAGTTGATTACAAACCAGGAGAGCCCTGCTTCCCTTTCAGGCCAACACTGCTGTAACAGGACAACTCCAGAGTTGAGTGAGTGAAGAATGTGAGACAAACTGTCAAACATTCATTTTTTTTTGCAGTACTGTGAGCTTCCCATTATAATCTCAACTAAGTCAGCTTGTTTTTAACTCCAAATACAGAAATTTGGAAGGAAAGGGGGAAAAATGAATCTTGCCCTGGGCTGAATTGCAGTGCTTTACCTTTTTCGTGTTCTCCTTTCTCTTTGAGTTTAAAAAGAAATGCACATTGGGAAAGGTGGGAAGTTACAGAAGCATTATGAAGGAGGGTTAGGGGCAGACTCCCAGGAAGGCAAAAAGAAGACAACAAAAAGTAAGAAAGCGATTGAACAAAAAGTTCATGGTTACCTCTAATGGAACAAAGCAATACTGCAGAGACTCCCCCAGGCGTGATTCTGTTATGGTTCTTGAATGTACATGGATACATTGCATGTGAGCCCGGCTCACCTAGAGAAGGCAGAAAACAGTTCAAACTCCAAGTCACACTCCCTCAACATACAAACTAACTGGGTTCCTTCTTGCTTTAGCAATATAACCAGGCAAACACGGTCAACCACCTTGAGACCTTGACATCCCTCTGGGGTCATGCTATTCACTATCTTCGTGTTTCTTTTCTGCACTGCCCCCAAGCTCAAAAGACTTGCATATCTGCCCCACCCCATCCTGTCTCAGAGCACATTCATTTCGCGGAATCTGGTGTCAAGAAACCGAGAATTTACCCATAGATCTAGTCTGCTAGGGCACTTGTAGAAGACCGATTTCAATGAGAGATTTTACTGACTGGCGTGTTGGTTCAGATCAATTTGCAGAAAGCGATGGTTAAGATATCTGAAAAGTGGGCTGACTGAAAGAAGTCAATTATCCCAGACAGCTATGCCTACAAGATCTGGAATAAAAAGGCAGCCGAGACCCAAAAGAACTTCCTCTGTTGAGTTCTGCTGACTGATTTCTCCAGGGCCTGACAGGATATTATTTAGGTATTAATTTTCTACTTCCATCCCATAGCCAGGAGAGCCCCTAGCTCCTTACACGTTGAGGTAGCTGTCTGCTCCTGTCTGTGACAGTGGCCAACAGCTTCCTTCTTCCGTGTATCCGATGCTGTCCCCATCCGCTCAAAGTTCTAAGCAGCTTATACTTGAAACTGTTGCACACTCAGTGTATTTTGCCTTCCAGTTTTTGTTCCGTTCCTTGGCAATATCTATTTTGTGAAATTACAAAGTTACGATTTGACTTTGTGGCTGTGTAAGATGTCTCAAGTGGGCGGAGAGGGGCCCATAATGGGCTAGAGGAGGACTTAGGCTGCCTTCATTGGGAACACCCCTTCTGTGATGATTTTGTCCCTCTTCATTTTACTTTGAGAAACTCAAACTTACTATTTTTTCCTGAGTCACATTTATGACCTCATATTTGTACTCCTTTTGTTGGTAGACATTACAGAGGGGAAGAAGGCCTGGCATAGGGAGTTCACCAGCAAACCCTGACAGGATCTGAGGCCCTTGGCCTCAAGCCTCTAGTAAGCTTCTTTTTAAAAAGAAATCAGGGCAGATTGTCAATTCTTTTACTTTTTCTACAAGTAGAACCAAAGTCTTATAAAAAGGCGGACTAACATAACTACTTTGCTACCCATTTCAGAATCATGGCCTTATTCCCACAGTCAGTGTTACTCTTTGATTTTCTAAGTGAGGCACTTGGAATCAACAGCACAGAGGTCATATGCCACACGTCTCAGCTGCTAGTCAAGGGAGCTTTCCCTGAAAGCCTTGGCGTTCATGTTCTAGGCCCAGCCTCAGCCTCGTTTTCTTCACTGGAAGCAGTCTGCTTTGCTTTATGCTTGATTCTTAATCATCAGCAAATAACTTTTCGACTCTTGGAGATGTGAGTGACAGCCTTCCTTGTGCCTTGAGTCTTGCTGACCTCCGGGTTTCCATCCGCCAACAGGATTTCTCATGATAGTCCCTGGTCCTTTTTTTTTTTCCCCAGTTCCTCTGCGTTCTTTTCTAAAGCGCAATAACCTGATCTAAGCAAAATCCTCTAGTAAGATGTGAGTAATGCAGACTGTTGAAAAAGAAAAATACAGCATATGCCAAAGGAAGGAGGGTGGCCCAGGGTAAGGCACCACTGATTGACAGTGTGGGTAGAATTATGAAATTAAAAATGTGACTCTGGATGCTTCTGTTCTCACCTGGAGGTATGGGGGCAGGGCTTGCTGCGATGTATCACACCAGTGAGGTCTTGCCGGTGTGCCTGTGCGCGTTTGTGTGTGTGTGTCCAGAATCACTCTCTGGGACCCCTCCAGTGTATGTAAGATCCCTCTTGGAGACACAAAAGCATAATTCCTGGTGACTGTTGTTCCCTTTCTCAGCTCTGGGTCAAGAAACCAGCCGCTACTGGGGTGGAAGTTTGAAATGATGGGCCCCGTTGTTCTATGAGATGAACCTGTATGAAATGACACCTAGCAGCTCTGCATTTGCTATGTCTGCTCCTCTGAAAGAACCCGGCTGTCTGTACGTATGAATTCTCTTCCCACACAGTCTCCTTGAGAGGCCAGACGCTGGTTCTTCTTCTGCAAATGGCTCCATAGTGCCACTCTTGGAAATACTTTGAGACTCTAGAGCCAGTCACTTTGGCTTTCTGAAACCATAGCATCTTTCCCCCTCCCAGGGAGATCTGGCTCGTTTAAGCAGTAATAAGTCAGGGGTAAGGCTGATGAATGGACAAGGTGGTGGGAAGCCACAGTGCCTTCTCTAAGGAAAGCTGCTAGGAGGGGTATTGATACCATCTCGAAAGGCAGGATGGACCAGAGGAGGGGAGAGCCCCTCACCCTCTGTGACCATGTGGACAGAGCTGCTCCTCACGTGGGAAGATAAGTACCTCTTAGGCAAGACCGGTTTCATGTGACAGCAGTGTGCTGGGCAAGCTGTGGGATAGTTGGGAAAGAAGACAAAAGGAAGGAGTTGAATATGCATCAAACATTTCAGATAACTGCCCAAAAAGAGTGGAAAAAAGAATGTCCCACATTTCTGCATAAAATAGTAGACGGGTCGCTCAATTTAGCTTCCTGCTTTGATACTGAGGGTAAAGGGACCCAGTTTCTTTGGGATGCATGCAGAGAGGAAGCCTGGGATCAGAGCCCCTGCTCACTGCCCTCTACCCTCTATCACAGGGCCACCGCCTCTGCAAATCTGTATTCAGATGAGGTTACCACTTGGGTCAGACTGCCATGGATACCTGCAGGCCCACGGACATGAGGCTACCATAGCATTTCTGGAAGATTCCCAACACCCATTTACCATACTTGCCTTGCGTCCATGCCTCCAGTTTGTATTTATGGGATGGGATTGGTTGGGGCAAGAGTGGGGCTGGCTTAGTAAAGAGCAAAGGGTAGGGAGCCACCCAGTTATAGTCTGGACAGCTGGGGACAGTCACGGCTATGCTGTTGCAGATAGGTGTTTCCCCCCAATCTCAGTCAAGAGTTAGGGGAAGGGGGGAGGGACTGAGCTCTTATATCACTCCGTAGCCCCCTCCAACACACGTAGAGGCCCCTTCTGAACACACTTGAGGGAGTCCGTTCCACTAGGAACTTGGGCAGTGGGCATCAAAAGGTAGGAGTTCGTCCTGTCAGGAAATGCCATTCTTCCATCACCTGTGAAATTCAGGAAAGCTGTGAGGCCCTGAGTTTTGACTGGGTGATGTCTCAAGCAATAGTGTCTGGCCTTGAGAACTTGGTACCAGGAGCCCTGTTCTGCATTTTCCAAGCAGAATCTCACTGTATTCCCTCTGCCCCCAACACCTCCTTCACCACCCTTCAGCCCACAGAGTATAGAGGCCAATTTTACAGATGGGGAAACCTAGCATAATGCCTTGCCCAAGGCCATGCTACCACTATGTTGCCCATCTTTAACTTCCCTGAGGGTCTAGAAAAGTAGCTCACTGTCTTCTACCTTCCTGACAGAGTCAGGGATACCCGAAATGCTTAAGGAAGCAGCCCCCCTGACTGTGCCTGGGACAGCTTGTTACCGTAAAGGACAAGAGGGTCAATGATCTTCCATCCAGAACTGGTAACACTCCTACTTAGACTGCATGTGGGGTACAGATGTGCCCAGGACAGCGAGAGGGTTTTCTTTCAAGGGTGGACGCTGTTGGCTGAGATGAAGGCATACAAAGAATTCTAAGAAGCAAAACGAAACGTTGAAGTCCATTGAGGGAAAAACAGAAAGAACGCAAACCCTTGTGTGGCTTAGAAAGAAGCCCTGGGCAATTGAGCATGAGTCACAGCCTCCGAGAGAGGTAAGTGGAGCTCAGGAAGGGAGGAAAGATGAGGTCTGGGGAGAGGATGGACCTCAGGGCATCCCCAGTTTTAATTACTGAGACCCACAGCTCACTAACAGGTCCATTTATCACTGTCCCTCCATGCCCCCTTTCCCTATTTGTAATACCCAGGACTGCACATGCAAGAGAGAGCTGCAGCCAACTCTCGCATGCCCATTCGGTCTGTCCTTCCTCATCTCTGCCCTCCTAGCTGTGCTAATTCCAGACTTTGCTCCTTCCCCAGCCTCTGCTCCCTTCCTCCTCAAGTCCTCTGCCCTGAAGGGCGCAGGAGGAGGAAGGAATCCTGAGACTTCCTAATAGCCACAGCTGGGTGTGGCCTCCAGCTGTTATCTCTGGGTGCCAGCCAGCGTGGGACCCACACACCTGGTCTGCAGGACCACAGTAGGGGTACCTGAGCAGAGTCCCTGGCTGTGGAAGCAGGTTCAGTAGCCTCCAGGAACCCAGCTTTTGCAGAGCGCTGTTTTCGGTCCTCTTTATCTCCTTCCTGCTCTTTGCTCTCCCAGGATCCTCCTTGCCTAAAGCCACTGTTCCCATCTCCAGGGCCCTGGGAGCTAACGTTCCAGCAAGGCTCTGGGTGACCAGAACGTTGGCACTGTGCCCTGATGTTGGTAGAAGAATCTTTACTTCCTGTAGCCTTCTCAAACACGCTCATTATTCCTTGTTTTTCTGGCATTTGGTTTCATGTCCTGTTCCCATTAGCTTCTGCATTAAAGTCTCATTACTCAGGACACCTGTCCTCTGGACATATTGGTTGTTCTCTTAGCCAAATGTCCTTTTCTGGGAAATGTGGTTTCCACTCTTTTCCCTCTTCTTGCACTCCAGCTGCTGTGTGGGGAGGGACACGGGTCCTGGGATGGTCTATTAATTAAGTGGAATCTGAGAGTGCCTTCTAGATTTCTTCCATTCTCTCCTTTCCTAGGGCTCGGGGTTTAAGCTCTTTACTGGGGTTTAGCAGATGGATCTGGGGGTGGAAGGGTGGGGAACAGGCAGACAGTTGTTGGGAAGTGCTTCCCCTCCACCCCCAGTTCTGGAATCAGGGTCAGATTTCAGCAGGAGAGAGGAGTTGGGACTTCACACTGGTACTTAGGCGGCTCTTTTGGAGGATGAGCAAGCCTCCCATCAAGGCACCTCCGTGGAATGATAGGCAGGATACTAGTCCAGACACTGATGCTGCTTCAGAGCATGAGGAAGACTCTGGAGTGCTGCCCTTCTGCAATGCCCCTAGTCAGCTGTCTCTGACTTATGACTGCATGTAAAGAAATCTGCACAAAGTTTCCTGGGAGTGACAGCCCACAGGCTTGGGGAACCAGCACAGGTCATTTGTGTTTTGATGACCCACAGCCAGCTTCAGACTGAGGACCCATGTCCATGCGGTGAGCACCTCTTCTCTGCACCCTGGAGCATTTGCAAAGAGGAAGCGTCTGCTATGTTTCTCTCTTCCCTTTAAAGTTGCATCATTAAAATGTATCATCTTGTGACTTGCGATGTCTCCTCTACCGCCACTGCTTTCCCATCTGTCCTGCTCTTGATGCCTGGTCACTTCTGTCTTGCCTTTCCAACCCCTTCCCTCTCCAGCCTTTCTTCTTGAATTCATCCAACTGTGACTTCATTAAATTGCATCGATTCTGATGCCGCTAATTTAAAATTTACCCAAATTGGACCTGGATGATTTTTTTTGTATTTTCTCTGTCTGATAAAAAGCTACGATGAACAGATTAGTATCTCAGATAAGACTGCCAAGATTGTGCAGGGCCATACACCACCACCCCACCACCACCATGATGACAGATTGTCTCTAAGCAGGCCAGGTAGACAGTTGGCATGCTAATGGCTAATCTTTCATATCTATCCGAAAAAATACCTTCCAAAGATCAGCTTTATTTTATTTTTGTATTTTTAAAGTTCATTTAAAACCCTACAATGGCTCAAGGAACAGTAAAGTGTTATTTTCCGGCTGAGTCTGGTGGCTTTAGGCCTGTTTCTAGCTATTCTGGAAACTGAAGCCACAAGACCACAAGTTCAAGACCTACCTGAACTATATAGAGAGAGTTTGGGCAGTTTAGTGAGACCCTCTTTTAAAACAAAAAGGCAAAAGACAGCTAGGGATAGAGTACCTGCCTACCACGCATGAGGCCTTGGTTGAATCTTCAGTTTTGTACCCAAGTGTGCATGCACACGGACAGTTATTTCCTGAATACATTCCGTAATTCCTGTTTCACCAGTTGGGATTAACCTACCCCGACTGCTATAGAATGAGTCTTTTGAATTCCCTCTGGAAACTATATCCAATTTCCCTTATCCTTCTTTCTTTTCTCGTTTCATTTCCCTATGTATTAGAATCTACAACTCTTTGGGCTTTGAGAAGTAGTGTTATAATGTCATAGCTGCAGGGTAACCAGCTGGCCCTGAGAAGAAAGGGGTTCAGAGGCCAACTTCAGACAGCTTGCCCTACTTCTGGTGGACAGAGGACTTTGAGATTTGCCTTTGTTCCCACTGAGGGTCTTGCTCAGTGGCCTAAGGAACTCCCGCCTAAATCGCTATTCCAACACACCACTGTTAGGAGGCAGTGCCACACCTCCTGTGAGAATGGCCAAAAGCAGGCACCCTTGAAAAAGAACATTGACATCCTCCCCTCATCTGCTTATGTACTCTCAAGGGACAGATCACAAAGGTCTTTCCTCTTGCTTCTGGAGTTTGTCATCCATCTTTTCCTGCCTTGGAGCATTTTCTGAATGTCGAGATAGCAGGCCACTTCTGTCACTTACTGTCTCCATGATCTTCAGTGAGTCCCTTGGTCCCTCTGGTCTAGTAACTGGGATGTGGGATACCGGTAAATATACTGGAGCGCTATAGGCTTCTCTGGACTATCCTGACCCCAACACAACTGGAAAGTCAGGATAAAGGTGACATCTTCACTTAAAAGAGAGGCATCCCTGGGGATGGAAGAGAATATACTTATCCTTATTCATTCCTTATCTTGTAGACCTTATCCTCTGCAAATGACCTCATAAGGATGCTTGGTTTTAGCATGTTCTTCTTATAGATCCTCTTGATAGAAAAGGACTTATAATGCTTTTTCATCTGGGTATCATATCCTTTCCTCATGGGGTGTAGGTGTCTATCCATTTATCTATTCTGCAGACAGTCTAGTCTATTGTTAGGATGCTTTTCTAGTTGACATTGGAGAACTCAAACTGACTCCTCACATCCACAAGACTGCAAAACACCTCCTCAAGGACAACAGTCAGGGCCCCTCCATCCTCTTTTCAGGATCCAGTATTTGAATCGATATCCATAGTAGTCTTCCCATGGGATGTGACTTCCAGTCTCTCTGGCTATGCTGATGCTGTCCATCTAGGGGATACTAACCACACATGGAACCTAGTCACTCAAAGAGCTTAAAGATTCAGAGGGTTCTTTAGGAAAGCTGGTTGAAAGAAGAAATTCGAGGGAGCAACTTTTCTTGGTTGCAGGTTCCATCAATAGGGCTGTGCAGGAAGTGTCAGCCTAGTTTGGTCAAACTGGGAGAGTACTTAGCATAGCGAAAATGACCGAGTGACTGACTGAATAGAGTTTACTTGAATTAACGTTATTTGCTTGAGCATGGGGATGGTGATAATTTTTATACTTACCTGAAAGAAGGAGAAGATAGGTAGAGAGAAGCAGAAAGGAAAAAAGAGAAGAGACGAATAAGAGACCAACTGACTGTTTCCTTAGTCAGGTTGATGTGCCTGTCCACCCAAGCCCCCAAAGTAATCAGTGTATTTGCTCCTGTGTGGATCCCCTGTCTCTCTATGGGCCATTATCTTGGTGTTTCCTTGTGCTGACAGGCAAAACATGATCTGCCATGGCCTGGTGCACAGGAACACATACTCTCTCTGCACCTTCCTCTCCAAGTCCAAGTACAGGGCTCAAAAGCACCTGGCGTATGAGCAGGTGGACTTCTGGTCATTAGGCTGTGGTGGGGAATGGGGTCTGCGGATGATTCCTCCCAAGATGACCATGGCCATGGCTAGACTATGTGATTTGAGAGTTTTGTTATGTCAACTTTGTCGAGTCAGTCCCCACGATTTCCCTCTTCCACCCGTGCTATGGCTGTGTTTCTGTAGGCTGAGCCCAGTTAAGATTTAGTTAGTCAAATATTTACTTAGTGCTTCAAAGGCACCAGGCTCTATTATAAGTGTTTTACAAATATTAATGAATTTAATCTTCATGATAACCCTAAGAGGTAGACTGCGTACACATACACACACATATACATATATACACACACACATACATACATACACACACTCACACACACACATACGTATAGGCCTTATTACTTTGGCTTAATTTTTAAATGAGAAAACAGAGCCATGGGAATGTAAGTAGCTGATTAATGAGTACTAGTGTACCAAGATGGCCAGGATCCCAACTTAGGTTCCCTAGTTCAGAATCCCAGCATTTGGTCAACAGGCTCTGCTGTCTGTGTTTGCTCACCTAGAAACTGAGATCTCTGCCAACAGCAGAAGCAAAGCAAAACAAAATGAAAAAAAAATCAAAACCAACCCAAACTAACCAACTCTACAATAAATCGGCACCTTCCACGAAGGTGCTTTTTTAAACTTACTTGTCATGTGGTTAGTCGTGTGGTTATGCTAACCCGTCTTGGCAACTGCTTTCAATTAGCCAGTGGCGGGCGACACTTGACACACTCAAATCTGATTCATTCTCAAATCACCTAAAGATTGCTGGAAAGTCTGGGCTTGATTCTTCTGAATTTCTTAGACCTGGGTAAGTCTGAATTATGTTTCCTGGGGTCTGGAGGAAGTGCGGGGTGAGAATGCTGTTAGGAATGAGTGGGGCTAGAGATGCTGTAGACTCTTGACCCGCTCCCTATCAGCAGCCTCAGGACAGGCACACATGGGGCAGCAGCAACTGGCTCTGCTTACTTGAAAAACGGAATAAGCAGGCTGCCCTTTCCTTGCAGAGATGTTTACTGGCCGTGATGAATTCCAATTGTGCTGGGGACAACTCAGACCTGCAGAACAGCTCAATGCAGATGCACAGACATTGTTAACCAACAAATGAGATCCCCACATCCATTCTGCGCCTCTGTGTGAGGAGAGCGGTCTTGTGCACACACAAAGCCAGCAGCTGTGTTTTTCAAGTGGACTGTGAGAGAACTGGGAATAGGGAGACATAAATTAAGCCATTCTCCTTGGTCCGAGGTTATTAAAAAATGTTCATTTCAGTTGTCCTGACTGCAGATTTTGGAGGATAAAAACACTCCAACTGTCCAGAAGAGCGAGGCAAAGGAGAGGTCAAAGGGGATGCCAGCTTGTCCTCAAGTTCAGTGCCAGTAAGAACTCAGTTATTTGCAACTCAGATAACTGGAATCCTTTACCTAGATGGAATAGAGCTTTTATACATCACTTCTAGGGAAATGTAAAAGAAGCAGCTATCAGAGCTTTACAGGGAAAAACCAACACCAGCTTCCATGATCTGCCTTGCAGCTTCAAGAATCAGTCCCCTTTCCTAAACTGTGCATTTTACTTTGCCTTCTCTGCAAAGAGGACCCAAAGTGAGGCCGATGGTCCCTCTTATCAAGCATTTAACTTCTTTGTGACAAGAGAAAAGAATTAATTATATTTAGGATACACAATGAGTCAGGGATGCCTTGGGAAATGTCTTCAGAAACAGGACTAGGAACATTAGATGCAGTAGTTTATTCGTGGACAAGTCCGTCACTTGGCCTTTTATCATACCTCCTCAGCACCATCAGCTTCTTCCCATTCCCTCCCTGAAGGAGAAAGGGCGTGACTGGGGTCTGACCGTCCCACTGGTCTTGTTATTGGTGTGGAACAACTTACTGGACTGAGTATATTTTCTGCCTTCTGAAGCGTTGATGTGGCTCAGGCTGCTACTAAAGTCCACGTGGCTCATTTCTGGGGTTCCCACGAAGAGGTTATTAATAGACCAAGGACTTATAAGGTGAGCTGAGGGGTCCCAGCTTCTTACTTATTCCACAGGACCCGGCTTTGACCATCTATCTCCTGACGAGTGGAAAGTAAGGTAGGAAAGTCTAAAGTTTCATTTTGTGTTCCTTTGCCACGTTTGCTTTCAAACTGGGTCATTCACAAAGGCCGAGAGACCAGAGCTTAACAGAGAAGGGCTCGGTTCCTTACTCTGGCCTCATGCAGAGCCAGGATCTAATGAAGTATAGTTGTGCCTGTTTAAGGTTTTCATTTGACCAAAAGATTAGCTGCTAAAACCGGTGATATTCAAAGTCGTTGGTCTTAATGACTCATGGTGACAAATAGACCTGAGTGGCTGAGAGGCAGCTGAGGTCAGAGGTCCAGCTTGGTTTTTTGGCTAAAGATGGAATACTCTCTAAAGTTCTATTGTTCAGAGACCATGATAGGGACCTAAGAGGGAAAGACTGTGATTAAGAGGCTAGAAGGAAAGAAGGGTGGATCGATGAGAGAGAATAGGATTAATGAATGTGTGTGTGAGTGAATGGATGGATGGATAGGTGGGTGGGTGATAGGTGAGTGGATGGGTGAGTGCAGTGGATTGATAGGTAGACGGGTGAGACGAAGAAGGATAGAGGATGCGTGGGTGAATGGTTGGATACATGGATAGGAGGATGGATGGATGGGTCAGTGGATAGATGGGTGGGTGGAATGAATGGATGCGTAAGTGCATACAGTAGATATTCAAGCTAGTGAGTAACTGGTCTTGATCCAGTCTTTTACTAGTAGCTTCTCCATGCTCACATATCTCCTGGCGCTTGCTAAATCAGCAGGCCCTAGTGGTTAATTTTTATCAACTTAACAAGGCCTAGAGTCATCTGAGATGAGGGAACCTCAGTTTAGAAAAGTGTCTCCATCTGATTGGCTTATAGGCAAGCCTGTGAGAGCATTCTCTTGACAAATGATTGATGTGGGAAGGCCCAGTCCACTCTGGATGGTGTCACCTCTGGGCAGGTGGCCCTGGGTTATATAAGAAAGCAAGCTGAGCAAGCTATGGGGAGCAAGCCTGTAAGCAGCATTTTTCCATGGCCTCTGTTTTAGTTCCTGCCTCCAGGTTCCCGCTTTGGCTTTCCTCAATGATGGACCGTGATTAGAATATAAGTCAAATAAACCCTTTCCTCCTCAAGTTGTTTTTTGGGTCACAGTGTTTAGCGCAGAAAAAAAATTGAAAGGACAAAGAAAAAACAAAAGCAAAGTAGGGCATCAGACCATCTGGGGAGAGCAGAAAGAATCATTGAAGAGGAAAGAAAGGGAGATACATAGGAGAGGTGGTCTTTGTGTACCAAAGGATGCTCAGGTTCAACGTCACAAAGTCCAGACTTCGGATTTCTGTTCCATCTTGTTTGAGTGCTGAGTGAAGTCTGAGCCTTAAATCCTCAGTAAAAATTTGGGTACTACAGCTGTAAAGGTCACAGTGCTAGAAGCGAAGGCAGGGGGCTAGGCAGGAAAGCACACTTAGACACTAAGTGCTCTTGGAAGGTAAGATGGCATTTCCACCATCCTGATGACTAAATGCAATGCCCAGGACTGAGGAGGGCCCACGTTTCCCAGCTGAGGGATCAGAATTGGATTTGTTTCTCAATTAATCGGCCCTTCCCCAAGAAGCTCGCACTACAGGAAACTATCACAGGAGAAGGAACAGGGAAACCAGCAAGAAAACAGAGTTTTTAGGCAAAAGAGTTCCTTGGCTTGATATGTTAGATAGTGCAGCCGGTATGATGGACGGAGAAGAGGACTGGGGGTGGAGGTGTTCCCCAACTTCCTAAATTAAGTACATTTGTTGTCCTTACCTGTGGTGAGACACCAGGTTCCTGTTGGGGTGGAGTCTTGCCCTTGCTCCCTCACTTGGCCAGTTCTCTGTGTCTCTCCCAAATTTCTTTTTCTCTAACCCTCCCCTGGTTCCCTCTCCTGTCTCTGAATGTGTTTTTGAAAAAGCTTTCTATCCACATTTCCTTGAGACCATTGACAATATTACCCGAGATTTTAAGCAAACAAATAAACTTGACCCAAATCACTCATTTGCTAATTGTTTCTGCATGCCCAGATATCACCTGGCATTTGCTAAATTAGTAGGCCCAGCTGGAGCGAGCAGGCAGCCACTCTGAATAGCTTTCTCTTTATTTCCCTTCCTTTCTCTGGTTTTCATTTTCTCTCCTGCCTTTTCTACTGGAACCTCTCTCTGTCTCCTCTCTCCCTCTCTGGCTTCTGGTCTGGGTCTCTCCTTCCTCTCTCCTCCTCTTCTTCTCCCCCTTCCACTTCATTATTTCATGTTCTTCTGGCTCTAATTCCTAATTTTTCTTTGCCCTGACCTGTTTCTTCCCCCTTCTTTTGCCTCCTCATCTGCTTGGTCCCCCCAGTCCCTGAAAGTTGCTGCCCACTCTTACAAAGCCTCCTCAGTTGTTCCTCCGTGACCAGGTTTCTTTCCTGTGGTTAGAAAGTAGCTCAGGCCTTAACCCATTTCCTCTGGCATATCCAAATTAATTAGGTGAGATCGGGATCACACATTTCAGAATTAGAATAATATTTATCAAACACCCTGGAGAGTGAGGAATGGAAGGTAGAGAGGAACCAGAGCAAAGAGGGAGGTCACTGAGCTAAGGGAATGGACAGGACGGGGGGCTGACAGGGCACACTGCTCAGATCTTCTCCATTGGGGAAAAGGACAATGGGAAAGGCTGAATTCTGAAGAATGTTAAGGACCCGATAGGGACCAGGAGCTTATGCCTGGCCATCATTCTGTCATGGATGTTGCATGTGGTGAGGAGGTCTATAAAGGGCTTTTGGAAACACATATTCTAGCTAATCCACCTGTGGTAGTTTGAATGTGATTGGCTCCCCATAATCTCATAGGGAGTGGCACTATTAGGAAGTGGGTGTGGCCTTGTTAGAGGAAGTGTGTCACTGTGGGGGCAGGTTTTGAGGTTTCTTATGCTCAGGATACCGCCCAGTGTCTCATTCAACTTTCTGTTGCCTGCAAGATGTAGGACTCTCAGCTACCATGTCTGTCTGCCCACCACCATGCTCCCCATTATGATGCTAATGGATTGAAGTCTGAAACTGTAAGCGAACCACCGCAATTAAATGTTTTCTTTGTAAGAGTTGCTGTGATCAAGGTGTCCCTTCACAGCAATAGAAACCCTACCTAAAACACCACCTTTCCCACTGGACTGGGATTCCAATCAGCCTAGCCTATTGGGCCACAGACTACTCTGGAGTAGTTTCCTATAATCACATAGTCTAGGTCAGCTGTAGCCCAGAGTGCTAACTCATTGTCAAGCAGCTAGCCAGCCCTCACTCACTTAGATCCACTGAGCCCGCTGCTCTTTAGGGGGTTGATCATTAAGCAGGTCTTCTTGGAGAATGGACTTTAGGGGCCCCACAGTTGTGGGAGATAGAAAACTCTCAGGAAAACCCACTTACATTGCCCCTGTAGAGAAAAGTATGGCATCAGACAGGTTACCTTACTCCTTTCTGTGCATCACACCTAGGCAAGTGATAAGAGTTGAGGGACTATGGAGACTCCACCAGAAAGGACACTAGCTTTAGCGTCTTTAGCCTCTCTGTATCCCCAGACCTGCTGGCATTCAGTCTTGATTGGATGTTTATAGAACTAGCCACTTAGTTCACCCAGTTCTGAGCAGATTTCTCTTGGGGGCCCCCCAACCTCACCACTGTTGACTCTTGGTAACTGTCATGATGGGCTGGCCATCCTGTCCACTGTAAGATATTGAGCCCCATCTCTGGGTGCCACATGGCAGACACCAGCAGCACTTCCCGCCTTGCTTGTTAGGACAACCAGAATGTCTCCAGATATGGCCAGCTGTCCCAGGACAGAAAGGTGGGAACAAAATCACTTGACTCTTGAGAGTCACTCATGTAGAATCAGTCCTGCTCATCATGTGTTTAACCCCGTGACTCCATTCTTCCTCCTGGCCATCAGAAAAGTAGACAGGTGTCTCTCTAAGCATATGAGAAGCAAATCAGTGAGACGTTTCCTCAGTACTAGCTTTAATGAGATGTAATTTACCTAATAAAATATTCATCCTTAAATTTCCAAATGTGCAAGATTGGGGTTTGTATATGTTCTGTCTTTAGCAGCTGCCACCATTGTTTAAACTTTTTGTATTATTAGCTTCTCCAAAGGAAAGCCCATACCTATAGCAGCCCCCTTTCTCCATAGGTGTATCCAGCCTGCTTCTTTATTTAAATCTAGGCTTTGGGGTGTCTCCTTTCACTTAGGGGTGTGTTTTGAGGTACTTCCATGCTGTGGTATATCAGTACTCCTTTCCTTTTTATGACCAATTAATATTCTGTTGTGTGAGCACAACACAGTTTGTTTATCCAGTCAAGAACCAATGAGCATTTGTCTTGCTCCTGCTCTTTGGCTATTATTCATAATGTCATTAACCTTCTTCATATACAAGTTCTGTGCAGGTCTATTTTCATTTCTCCTAGGAGTAGGCTGGGCCACATATTTGCTGTGTTATTAGCATTTTGTGGGCTGTTTCCCTGAGAATCAGTGGTGCCATCACTTTAGAGAAATGCCTGTTTGAATCTTGCATCCATTTTAAAACCAGGGATTGTTTTATTGTCAACTTTCAAGATTCTTTCTGTAGATTTTTGTTTTAGGATTTATTTTATGTGTATGAGTGTTTTCCCCAAATGTATGTGTGTAAATCTTGTGCGTGTCTGGTGTCTGCAGAGGTCAGAAGGGCATCAGTTGGATCTCCTGAAACTAAGCTTATAGATGATCATGAGCCACTGTGTGAGTGCTGGGAACTGAGCCCAGGTCCTCTACAAGAGCAACAAGTGTTCTTGCCTGTTGAGCCATCTCTACAGCCTCTTATGGGATATACTTTATGAGTATTTCTCCCATTTTGTGGATTCTGTTAGCTCCCGTGATGGTTTCCTCTGAGATATCGATGCTTTGAATATTTCCACGTGTTCTCCTGTTGCTGTGTTGCTTGTATTTCCAGTGTCACGTGTAAGAAATCATCACCAAATTAAGAAACCACAGTGATTTGCATTTGTATTTTTAGAGTGTATAGTGCTTGGATTAACATTTAGGTGTAGGATCCCTTTGAATTGATTTGTATGTATTTGTATGTAATGTGAGATTAAGAGCCCAGCATGGAAAGCTAGTTGCTCTAGGACAACTTTTTTGAAAAATGTTCTTTTTCTACTGAATAGCATTTGGAGTTATATTTATTTATTTAATTTTTTTTAAAAAAAAGATGTGTTTTTTAATTAGGGTATGCCTGCATGAATTTATGTGCACCATATGTGTGCCCAAGGAGGCCAGAAGAGGACATTGGATCCATTGGAATTGGGGTTACAAACAGCTGTGAGTCACCCAGCCTGAGTGCTAGAAACCTAACCTGGCTTCTCTGGAAGAGCAACGTGCTCTCTTAACTGCTGAATCTGCTCTCCAGCCCTAACACTTGTGTTTCTTGTTGAAAAAGATTTAAGTATAAATGTAGGAGTTTGTGCTTGAATTTTCAATTATATTCCTTTGACCTATATGTCTATCATAATTTGTAATCCAGTCTTTTTAACCACAGAAAGGTGATAGGAAGGCGTGTTTAAGAATTAAAAGGATGAAGGACTGAAGATACCAAACATGGGTGTGCAGTTGAAAAAGATACATGAAAGAATTTAGTTTTAGAATCAGGAAGGATCTTAAAGTTTGTCTCTATATAAACCCTGTATTTCACTGATGGGGAAAAATTGTTAAATTTCTGTGTCAAAGACTAAGATTTACTGGTGGTTCATGGTTCAGCAGTTGAAGACCTGGGAGTTGGACCTCTCCTGTGCCTCTCTCTCTCTCTCTCTCTCTCTCTCTCTCTCTCTCTCTCTCTCTC
>LOJH01009472.1:4004-22927 GCA_001685095.1 Ellobius talpinus
AGAGAGAGAGAGAGAGAGAGAGAGAGAGAGAGAGAGAGACTGTTCACGTAGCAGTGACCAAGCAATGAAGGAAGAAAAAGCTGATCTAATCAGACTGAAGACTGTAAAATCAAAGACTTACTTTAAATCTGTATGGCATGGACATTTTTGCTCATGTGAAGAGATGCAGGACTAGTCTCTTCTTAGGTCCTTGTAGGACCAGTTGACAAATACATGGTCAGCCATCGTCACCTGCCATCCTCTGTCCACCCAAGATGAATAGGACACGGTTTCATAATTTGTAACAGTCTCTGCAAAAACTACTTCCATTTGATTGGATTTGGTACCAAATGAAACTCTTTTGCCTTGCCTTCTTTTATCTGGGTGAACAAACTTCATCTTCAAGATAATTAGAACCTGTTTGTGTCGACATACGTCTTTAATCCCAGCTCTAGGGAGGCAGAGGCAGGTGGATCTCTGTGAGCTGGAGGCCAGCCTGGTTCACTTAGTGATTTTTCCAGACAGCCAGGGGTATGGAGAGAGACCCTGCCTCAAAAAACAGAAAACAAATAAACAAAAATAAATAAGAAAAGAACAATAGAGCCAAGAAAGTAGTCTATCCCCCTGTTTCCACCAGGCCCTAATATATTCCCTTCTCTCTTCTGACTTCAGCCAGTCTTGGGCATAATCAGATGATCACTTCATGCTCCTTTTTGGCTGTTTGCCATTAGTTGCCCGAATGCAGCCTTACAGACAGCCTTTGCTGTGGCCACAGCATTGGACTCTCCTCTATCACATTTCTGCTCTCCGAGCTTTAAACTGAGAACCTCTTCCTGAAAGTATTGATTCCTCTACTGAGCTTAGTCGGGGATTTGCACACTGTTGCTTAAGTCCGTATTCTGGGTCATTTCTAATGGCCCCTTTTGTGTGCCAGTTCTTATTAGCCTCTTGGCATTACAGAAGTCTGACATTTTGGGGCTTTAATCTTATCTAAAGGAATATTGTGCTTTATTGACCCTATCAAGTGAGTGCAGGCTCTACATCTAGAAGTCTGCTTTAAACCATGAGTTTTCCACGGACTGTGCAAACGGTTTGGGGCACAGTCCCTATTTATGGCATTTCATTAGCCAAACTTCACTGGGAAAAGATTTTTTTTTGTCAATAAAAGTGGGGAAATAGTAGTAAGGTCCATCATTTGGATGGCAAAGTGTTTGACAGGTGAAAAGAACCAAGGAGGCAGAACTTTAACTCTGAAAGAAAAGCTGCTCAGGAAGTGTTACGGTGGAGTCAGATTTCAGTCTTTCTGTTTCTGTACAAAAGTACGTCAGGCAGTCAATCCCATTAGAGATGAAGTTGCACTGGTCGCTGGGACTGCGCTTCAGCATCTGCATAGTTTGTGAATCCATCTGGGCCACAGTTTTATTGATTTCCTCATAGTGGATTCCTGGGGATCCCTTGCTGTGTGAAAGAGTGATAGTCACCCTGCACGCAGCCAGACAGATGCACAGGTGAGTTCCTAGCAGGTGTTTGCTGCTTCCCGAGTGGTGCTTCTTGTGGTCTAAAGTTCAGTTTTCTTACAGAAGGACCATATCCCTGCTCTCTTGGGAATGGCAACAGCTTATATGATCTTAAAACAGACTCCAAAAGCCAGAAACCAGCTGAAGCGGATTGCAAAAATGACTTGGAATCCTATTGAAGCCGAGGACCTGGAGAAGAGCTGGCTGCTGCTTGCTGATATTTATATTCAGTCAGCAAAATATGACATGGCAGAAGAATTACTAAAGCGGTGCCTGTGCCATAACCGTGTAGGTGACTGAGAAACAATGGTTAACTGTGTTATGTAAGCATCCGCTAGTAGAGCAATGGGTCAATTCCTAATGTTTCCCCGGTGTGGCTTGAATTTTAAATGTTTATTCTTACTGTAATCAGGAAATGAACATGATGAATGATAAAGAAAGAAGCTGTGTTCTCTTGAAGGTAATGGGAAGACAGATTTATGCAGCTTCAAGTTTCAGCCGAGTGTGCCCTACTTACCGGAAGTGCTTTTGGAATGTCAAGCATTCCCCATGATTACCCATCTCATCCCAGAGCTAATGAAAATTGTGGAGTATTAATTGTGGCCATCTGTCCCTCCCTTTAAGAAGTGTTTTTGATTAAGTTATTGCAGCTGCATGTCATTTCCATAGTATTAGAACCCCCTATGCATAATAGAGATGGAGGTTTCCAATTTAATTTAATAAAAGTTATTATCTTTAGATATAAAATGGAAAGTCTTTAAGTCTGTACAATGTAAGCCCTTTTTATTTACATTCTGTTGTTCATACACATAAAGAAGATATCGTCCATCAACATATTTAAGTTCAGGTATGAATTAGTATTTGCTGAGAAATAGTTATATTTGACTTAGAAAGTTGAGGCTGTTTATATTCACAGATTCATACCAATTAGCTAAAAATGTTAATCACAGTAAATCTTTTTTTATTCTCTTTAAGCAAATTAGATTATAAAATGGAGATCATTTACTTTTTAAGGAGGAGTTATGATTACCTAATAGTATTAAGATAATGTCTTAAAAATTAAAAACTACAGTGCATTAGTCATTTATCAATTGGTAGGCCTTCTTTAAATGACCAGTTTTACCAAATTTAACTTAAATTGGCCTTAAAAAATTCATTAATAAGCTTTAAAATCTAAATTACTGTGCAGTTGAACGTTTTATGCCTAGTCTGATATTAGGCAACATTGAATAGGATTTAAAACTCTGTCACAGAAAAATCTCAGCTTTGTCAACACTGAGCAGACAGCAACACCTTATATGATTAAACTTGGTTGCTCCTTTAGAGCCTTCATTCAGCCATGTTGGTTTGGCTTGTCTATTTGAAAGCATGAGGCTCAGAAATCAATGCTCATGGACCCTGAGTTATGTAATTTTAAAGTGAAAATCACTGATATTTGGACCAAAAAAGCATAAGACAACACTAGAGCATCTTGCCATAGCAGATGGCAAGGAAGCTATCAAAGACAGTGAGAGTCATGCCAGGCACTCAGGAGCCACATTGAAGACAGTCCGGCAGCCAGAGTTGGGACACCAAGTACCAAAGGGAATGAGAACTGCAACAGATTAAAGCACATCCAATATGTTAAACCAATACTCCTTAAAAATACGAACAGAAAATAGAATTAGTCAACACTGCTGTGTGCTAATAAACTGACTTCTTTGTCAGACGATTGGGAAGAATTCAGCCCTTGTCCTGGGTTTTCTGTAAACTGCACTGTTAAGTAGTCAATTCTTTGGTAAGACATCTTGATGTAAAGATTTTTTCCAAGTAATAGGCAATGATAAGTATCACTATTTTTTCCAACTTGATGAGTTTATGAATGGACAGACTATTACCAAAAGGGAGAAAATCAAACACCTTGGGCTTTGTTATGAAAAAACAAAATGTCTGTGACAAAAACAACTCTGGGATGAGACAGAATACACAACAATTAAGTTAAATACAATTGTACACTATATTTTCAATCAAATGAAATGAAAAAAGTAATATCAAAACATTAAGACTGATCTGTGCTGAGCATCTAAGCAGTAAAAGGGACTTTCCCAGATGTTCATTTTGTCTTTGGTTTAATGGGAAGTGGCTTTAATGAAAACACTGATGAAATGTCTTAGAATAAGGAAAAAAATGTTACAATAAATTGTTAGCATATAAAGGAAATATTCAGACTGAACCTCTAAAACAGCATTTCTCAACCTGTGGTGCATATCAGATATTTACATTATAATTCATATCAGTAGCAAAATTACAGTTATGAAGTATAGTTGGAGGTCACCCAGCAAGAGGAACAGTATTAAAGGGTCACAATATCAGGAAGGTTGAAAACCACTGCAAAAAGCAGGAACTATCAGTGTTGGACTATATTATAGAAATACCACAAAGTTGCAGTCAGCTAAACCTGCGTAGAAATAAAAGCTCCTGTAAAGACTGTACTACTTTTGGTTAAGATAAGAGAGACAGAAGAGAAGTTCTCTAGATCAAAACAGACTTGAACTATTTCAAACCACTCACGATCTGGGGCATGCATTAGATTCTCTAACAAACTTTTTAAAAATTAAATTATAGGATGACAATTTGAAATATGACTAGTGTCTGAATATATGAGTGATTTAGAAGCTGGTACATTCTGTGTGCCATGAGTTTGGTGGTATTTAGGAAGTCTTTCTTTAGAGAAGCATCCCAGCATTTATATGGTTAAAATTACAGAGCATCTGAGGATGTTTTGTTTGGTCATATGGGGCAGGAGCCGAGTCAGTAGTTAATTTTTGAAGGAAAGTTATATATCCATATTAAGTCTATATATGTGTTTAAATTGTTCACAATAATCTGCATGCCTGTATATGAGTAAAACATGCACACCATGGTATGTGTTTCTGTACAACAAATTCTGTTCCTGAAAGGTTTCTCTGGCTCTTGGTGTCAGAGTCAAGTTTGAAAGCCATTCCTTGAGCCACCATTTCGATGGGTCCGTGTGCCTGGTGTGCATGTCATACACATCCCATGAAATGTGATTGGTCCGGAGCTTGATCTGTTCATGCTTTCCGTTTTCCCCTCAGTCTTGTTGCAAAGCTTATGAATATATGGGCTACATTATGGAGAAAGAGCAAGCGTATACAGATGCGGCCTTCAACTATGAGATGGCATGGAAACACACCAACCAGACAAATCCAGCCGTGGGTGAGTTCAGCACATTGGGCCCAGGGTGTTCACAAGAAATGGCATATCATTTCTAAATCTTCTCTGAAATGCATCTTTAGAGCAATATATATGTTAAAGACCAACTTCCATTGTCAGGGTTTCATATTCATGAGTTATTGCCTGTATGTAGTTAAGTATGATATCCTGAAGTTCCAGCTTGTCTTCAGTCATCTTTCATCTGGACTGATTCTGCCTTTTCCTCTCTCCCTTCATGCTCCTGTTTGCAAAAAGGTAACGTTATGAACAAAAAGTATCCCGTTGCCAAATAAACTATGCAAATGTTACATTAGATCATCACCTACATTTCTTTTGTTGATCTTCTAAAGCCTTTTAACATTCAAGTACAGTTTTGGGGTGTTACAAAGGGCTGCATTACTCTAAGCATCTAGAACCATCTTTAGTTGTGTCTGTACACTTTTGCTTGAAGACTTTCAGTCTCTGAACAGTTGGGTAACATCAGAAGTAGGCTTAGTGACCAGCCTCAGCCTCCTGGTAATGGGGCTCCTCTCACTGAGCTGAGTCTGGTTCACTGAAGCAGTGCAGATCTGTCTTGTGGTGCAGTTTAGTGCCCTTCCCTCTCGCAGAGGATGGCCTCCAGTGGGAACTTCCTCCTGATGTGACCCTCAGGTTCTTTCTGTTCTTCCTGAGAAGACTGTCATCTTTCCCGTTTGACACGTTTCCCCGTTTGACACGGTCTTTTGAAACTGCTAAGCAGACTTCACCTACGTTCCCTTAAAACATTGGCGGGCTTTTTATAGTTGAGAGAGAGTGATGGAGAAAGTTTCTGTGGCCACAAAGCCTGTAAAACTGCTTTATTCGCTAGGTCCCTTCGGATCTGTTTTACTGCATGTCAGTGTGTTTCTAAATATGGTTTGGCTCATTGTGAGTATAAAGGTGTTGATGTTTTCATTAGCTTAAGCAATTTCAAGTTACTAGCTTAGCCTACGATGGCCCCAGTCTGTAACAGCTGTGTCGCGGGTTTGACTTGTAGTCAGACATTCTTCCTTCACTCAGTGCCGTCTGTTTAGCTCGGCCCTGACTTGTGTGTCTTCAGGATCTGCTAAGTCACTGGATTAGACATAGTGCAGAAACTAATGATTGTTTAGAAGTTTTCATTCCATTTCATATTATACATCACATGAAGTAGAGTCGCCTTATAACATGTAAATTTCTAAATACCCAAAAAATATAAATAATTTTGATAATTTATTCCAGAATAAGATGTTTCCAAGTTATTTATATACTCCATTCCTTGGAAAGCTTCTGAAAACACAGAGACTCCAGCCCGCCAGCTTTTCCTTACATTATTGTAGTTTATAAATGATCTTGGCAGCTGTCCCAGCGTTCCTTACATAGCTGTTCCTCCGACATTTTCAATTATTTTGTTTCCCCTTTCCGACTGTCACTATATCCACTCCTCCAGTCTGACTGGCCAAATTTACAGTGCATTTCACTTTCACTTGTCAAGAGACCCTTGAAATCTACATACTGTTTCCATATCATTCAGAATCGGGTGCTGTCACTGCAAATGGCACTGAGATAGATATGCCAGTAATATATTTATAGTTCACATATTATATATATATAGTTGCACACCTTGTCTAACTATGCACAAGAACACATTTAAAATGAAATAGTATTTTAAACTAGAAGAGCACTAGGAACTGAGAGCCAGTGAGAGAAGGACCCACTCACACCTATGCTTAGGTTACATGGCAGTCGCTAGACTGCTGGTTCGCTTTTCCTTTCTCCTGCTTGCCCTATTGTGCAGACTTTTGAGAGATGTAGCGTGCCTGTATTGAGCATGTTCCTTGTGCTTTCTAGCCCTTTATTTCCTTTCTCATTTTGCTTTTGTTCAAGATAACCTTATTGACTTCCAACATTAAAGTTATGGTTTTTAATATAGAGTTTATCAGAAAAATGCTATTATTGATGTGGTCCTCCAAAGTTTTTAAAAAAATTCCATAATAAGATTACCATATAATCTTTAAGAGGGACTCGAGAGATGCCTCAGTGGTGAAGAGCAGTAGATGCACTTCCAGATGTCCCTGGCTCTGTTCCCAGCACCCACAGGAACTTACAGCCATCTGTGTCTCCAATTCCAGGGGAGCTGACTTCCTCTTCTGGCCTCTACTGGAACCAGACATGCAAGTGGTGCACATCGCCCATGAACCATCACCCATAGCCATAAATAAAAACAAAAACAAATACAATTATACTATGAGAGGTTCATAATTGTTTTCTTAATAGTTAAGTAAACTGAAAACCAAAAACTCAGACAATGTATCTGTGATTCCAAGTAATTACTGTCTTAGTGTTCTATTGCTGTGAAGAGACACCATGACCACAGGTGCTCTTATAAGGAAAACATTTAATTGGGTGGCTTACAGTTCAAAGGTTTAGTCTGTCATCACCATGGCAGGACACGGTGACATGCAGACAGATATGGTGCTGGAGAAGGAGCTGAGCATTCTACACCTTGCAGGTAGCAGGAAGTGAACTGTCTCACTGGGCGTGGCTTGAGCATATACAGGAGACCTCAAAGCCCACCTTCATGGTTGCACACTTTCTCCAACAAGACCACATTTACTCCACCAAAGCCACGCCTCCTAATAGTCCCACCCCCTTTGGGGCCATTTTCTTTTAAACCACCACAGTCAGCAAGCCAGAAGACCATCCACACTTAAAAGTTTTGAGTGGTTCTCACATAAATTGTGTTTGATGTGACATGACATAGTAAATTCTTTTATTTTAAAATATCACTGGATATTAGTCCATTTTAGAATTTCTTGGTTGTAACCTTGAATTTACCTCTCAGAAACTTGTTTTCACTTTTACATAAGTACATGTATGTGTGCATATAAATTAAGACATTTAACATTTACATCCATACATATTTATACCAAACATTGTGAATTTGGGATAATTCTTATTTCTTTTTCTGCCATGTGATTATATTTTCCACTTATTTTCAAATGTTTGTTTGAAATATTAAAAATTCATTCCAGCCAGTGATAAGTTTTAACTTTCAATTTGTCACAACCTGGAATCAACCCAAGAAGAGATCCTCAGTTGAGGAATTGATCAGATTGTTCTGTGGGCATGTCTGTGGTGAACTGTCTTATTAATTTACTATGGGAAAACCCAACCCATGTGGACAGAACTATTCTCTAGGTAGGGTATCCTTAACAGTAGAAGAGAAAAGGAAGCAGAGAGCAAGTAAGAAAAAATACATTTGTTCTCTCTTTGTTCTTTGGTGTGGATGTGACATGACCAGCAGTGTGAATTCTACCTTGCTTTCCCTGAAATGATAGACTATACGTGAAGTGTAAGCTATATAAAAACTATATAAAAGGTCCTCCCTTAAGTTGCCTTGGTCATGGTATTTTATCACAGCAACAGACATGAAGCTACACACAGTCCTTTCATTGGAGCCCATGAGTAACATTTTCATTTTCCTGTTTCCTATTTTAAGATGTAAAATTAAACATCTATCATTATACACTATTTTATATTAATATTTCACCAAGTAGTCAAATGTTAAATAGCTATCCTATTTTTACCTTTCTCTTTTTAAGTTTTCAGTTTTCATTAGTTATTTGAGCAGTAATTTTGGGGGGCACCATTTTTTTTTGGTTTTTTTCAATATGGGTTTCTCTGTAGCTTTGAAGCCTGTCCTGGAACTAGCTCTTGTAGACCAGGCTGGCCTAGAACTCATAGAGATCCGCCTGCCTCTGCCTCTTGAGTGCTGGGATTAAATGCATGCTCCACCACCACCTGGCTGGGGCACAATTTTTTATTATATTCACCCCCGCCCCAACTTCTCCCAGATCTACCTCCTTTCCCTACCCACCAAACTTGTATTCTCTCTCTTTTTTTCACCTATCGAGTCCAATTTGACTGCCCAATATTCATAACGTGTGGCCTTCCGCTGGAGTGCGTCAGCCTACCAATGTCAACACTCTTAAAGGAAGCTGACCCTCCCTCTCCTAGCAGCTCTCAATTGCTAATGACTCCTCATTAATGTTGGGATTTGTGCCCACCTTCCCCTCCATCTTGGGATTTGGTCTGGCTTGTGTTTGCACAGGGCTTGTGTGTAGCTATCATAACCACTGTGAGTTCATATGTACAGTGGCTCTGTGGGATACAGAGGACACTTGTCTCCTATTTGTCACCTGGGTTTCTCCTTTAGGAATTACTGGTCAATGAGGTTTCATAGGTATGTAAACATTACAGGATACTGTTAGTGCTATTGGTTACCCTGAACTTGACCCTATTTCTGACGGTATCACAAACTTGAGTCAGTGAACTTGGAGATACTAAGTTAGCATTGACATGGAAGCGTCCCTGCTGGCTGGCTTTCACAGTGCTGAAAACTGATGTTCACACTGCTGGAGGAGAAAAGTTATTATTTTTTCCCAGATGTGAAATCTGTGACATACAATAATAACATGCCTGACAAGGCATATCCATTTGGAATAGTGGCACAAATGTCCTGGGAGTAACCACCCGCTTTCTAGTTGGATTTAACGCCTGTTCTCAAGATGAAACCCAAACTTGGCACCACTGTTGGGCCAAGAATCTGTGGTTAGCATGCCATAGGCCCTAAAGGAGAACCTATTAGAATTATTCTACTAAATGGCCAGAGTATTAAACTGACTCCTAATGAATGGCTTATTGCTATCCCCATAAATTAATGCACCTCTGAACCCTCATCTGAGAAGTTTCTATTTGCAGTAGATGGTGATTAACACTCACAAGTGGCCAAGGTGCTGGTAATGAGAGGATGAGAAATGCTCAGCTCTAAATTGGGCATCGATACTTACCCTCTCCTCCCAGGACTTAGGGACCTGTAGGCAGAGGCTGCTCATTTGTTTCCCAGCCGCCCAGACCCAAAATAATCGCACAAAGACTATATTAATTACAATACGGTTTGGCTAATAGCTTAAGCATATTTCCAGCTAGCTCTTACATCTTAAATTAACCCTTTTCTATTATTTTGTATTTTACCACGAGGCTCATGATTTACTGATGAAGTTCACAGGCTGTCTGTCTCCTTCAGTGGCTATATGGCATCTCTCTGACTCCACCTATTCTTTCTCTCTCCATCTCTGTTTGGATTTCCCACATGGATTTACTCTGTTAAGCCATTGGCCAAAAGCAGCTTCTTTATTTAACCAGTGGCAATAAAACATATTCACAGCATAGAGAGGGGAATCCCCCATCAGGGACCATTGTGGAAGAGGAAGTGGAAAAATTGTAATCTTAGTTTTCTTTTTCTTAAAGTTCTTGTAGGAGAGCAATAATCATTTTGAGTGTCTTAAAACTTCCAGTTGTCAACACTAGAAGAATGACATTTTGGTTTGCATAATTGTGACCAGACTTACTGTTCATTAATTGGACATCTGATGACAAATCACCTGTGCTGCTCTCTGATTTGCTGTCTTCTAAGCAAGGACTCTGAAGGGGTTTTGTTTCTTGTGTGTCTTACCACTCACTGGTCTTGACAAATGTAGTCACCCCCTCTCACCCCCCCTGAAAGAGGAAGTGGTTTTGATTCCCAGCCAGCTCAGCCTAGGCCTTATCCTTCCATTTCAAACACCGCAACACCCTCTTCCTGTGGTTTAGACTCCTACTATAACTTTCTGGGATTGGCTCATGACTGGAATCTCTCTCTGTCTGAAATTACTCTTTGACTCATCCAATTGCTTAAATAAGGTACTTCCTCTCCTAATAGAAGGTTGGCTACAGAAATCAGTTTCCCTAATAAGTACAAAATGAACCTGTACCATATTAATTAGTGGGTATGGTGTTTTTTACTGCCTTTTGATGAGTTTTTACTGTAACCTGAAACCAATGAGACCTTTTCAGTACACTGTGCAGTGTCTCTCCCAATAGGTATTCACTGCAATCTTTTTTTCTAGCTTTGCTCTTTTCTGTTTGCTCGTCTTAATTTCCCTTCATTTTCTAATTCCATGTCACTTCTCTGTGCTAGCTTGGCCAACAGCTTCCCTCGGGGCTTCTCTAATGAGTCAACAAAAGAGGAAGGAAAAAAAGCATATACCACTGTATCTTTTTTTTGTCTTAACAGGTTACAAATTGGCATTTAACTACTTAAAAGCAAAACGATATGTGGATGCAATTGACATTTGTCACCAGGTAAATGCTTAAATTACAGTTTCTTTACTAGTACAGATGGAGGCTAGCTAGAGAGATGTTCACCTCTTAAAGGATAGGCCTCATAACTCAAAGTACAGATGGACAAGTTTCTTTTACTCTCAAAATGTAATCAAATCGAAAGCAATAGACAAGTGCAGTCCTTTAGCTAGTTTATTAAATAAATTGTGGAGAAATTATCAGTATCAGCTCAAAATTTAGAAAATAAGTTTATTTAAAACAAGGACGTGTTTATGATTGGACTTCAAGTAGTAAAGTGTTTGTGTCATTTTAAAGACATAGGCTAGTAGGGAAAACATGTTGGAAGTTTGGAAGATATGTGAAGGCCTGGCGAGATGACCCAGCAGTTAGGAACGTTTGCTGCTCTTGCAGAGGGCTCAGGTTTGGTTGCCAGCGCTAATGTGCAGCTCTCAACCAGCTGTAACTCCAGGTCCAGGGGCTCCACCATCCTTTCTGGCCTCTGCAGCACCAGGCACACATGTGAAGATAGTATTGATTTCCTAGGTCGTTATTTTAAGTGGAACCTTTTGTGAATATATTTAAATCTATTTATTAGAGATTTTGAGTTGTAAATTACAGATAAGATTACTCTATAAAAAGTACTTCTGCATGTATTCCATGAAACCCCCACAATTAAAAAAGCACATTTAAGTTCTTTCCAGGTTTAGGATTTCCAAAGCGCCTTTGTACCTGCCACGTCTCATGATCCTCCATGCAAGGCAAGAGTTCCAGAATAAGCGCTTTAAAATGGTTTCAGGTCCCTTCGATCAGATAGTTAAGTTCCCACCCTGCTGTAGTGAACATCTGGGGAGGGGACTGCTGTTGACTACTTAATCTGTAAGGCAGCGTTCTCACTAAGGTAGCTGTGGACGCTACAGAGGCCGTGCTGTAGACTCCCGCCAGGGGTAAGAGTGGACACTAAAGCAAGGCTATGCATCCTAGTACACATGAGGGTCACTGGTGGAGCTCTGTCTTTCTAAACTAGGAGCTCCTCACTCGTAGACATGGTATTCCTAGGAATCTGAGTGTTTCAGCAGGCCAGGGAAAGCTGATGCATGCTCCCTGTAACTTCATCTCCCAGGGTTTGTTAGCCATCTGAAGTACCTAAGTTACAGAAGTATTACAAGTTGCCGTCTAAGCCATCTGTTTAGGAAGTGTGTATGGGACGTTTCCATGTGTGGTTCCATATTCTGCTGCTCTTACCTGCTCATCTAAATGAGTCACCACTACAGCTGTGGTCGCCTTTGCAATCTTACAGTTATGGTGTTAATACAGTGACCTCATGGCCATAATGCCCATTTATAGTAAGAGTCATAGTCCCTCATTCTCAACAGTTCATTACAAGTTATTTTGGCTTTCTTTCCCAGGTTCTTGAAGCGCATCCAGCTTACCCCAAAATCAGAAAGGATATACTTGATAAGGCCCGTGCATCTTTAAGACCTTGAAAACCTTGAAAATGATTATTTCCTTTGAGCTGTTGAGCAGGAGGGGGTAAGGATGTCACAAGCTCCAGCTGACATGGTCACAGAAGCCTGTCTCCCCCTTCTCCAGCAGAGGCTGCTGCTGTCCACGGATGAACATCTTCTGTGGTGTTTGCTGGTGGAGAGGCTGGGTGAGAGCCAGCTTTCCTCTTCCATTAGCCGTAAATGAGGTAGTTTTGTGATAAAGGCCAGCTCCTGTCTACAGAGGATATTTTTGTTAAGGTCTAGCTAGGTATTATATCTTTTCTAAAGAGTATTGGATTTTCAACAATCCTATTTAAAGTCTACAGTTATCTGTTAATTTTTATTATAGTTTATGATATAATCTCATGTAATTTATAAAAAATATTTCAAATGTATATTTTAATAAAGATTTTTGTCAATATCTGGTTTACATTTTTCTCAGAACTCAAAAGATACGTTGTTTTGTAGAATAAAGATAATCTCGCAGGACAATCTGCAGTGTTACATATTGGAGGAAATGGCATTTCTTAGAAAAACCTTTCCTGGAAAAGTTTGAAAGCATGCTTTGCCTTCCTTTGCTATGTTTGTGCTTCCTACTCTCAAAGCTAGTGCGATATTAAATGGCTACTTTCTGAAACCTGTTTAAATAGGTAGCCCGGCAGTTCTTACCCAAAAGCCACAGGACTGAGTCTGAAGTATCCCAGTCCATGTATCTAATGGGTCTGAGGCACAGGTCTGCTGGAAGGGTGGGCTGGGCGTTGCTTTTGGTCACCAGGGACTCAGAAAGCACAGAAGGGGAGCCAGCACAGCTGCAGGCCGTGCCCTGGCTAATAGCTCTCTTCCATAGCCAGGCTCAGCTTTTTTACGTCAAAATGCCCGAATCTTAACCAGCTCAGTCCTCAGGGTTCTCTTCAGTGTCTCATCCACATCTTTTTAAGTTCTATAAAAATATAATAGTCTTCAGTTTTATTTTCACTTGCAATCAAATATTTTAATAATTGGTTTTCTTTAAAATAGATTACTTTGGGAATCACATCTCTGTGATTTTAGTGTCCCATTACTGCTAATTATGTGCTATAAAATTCTAATCATTCTTCACCAAAATTGCAATTATAGCATTTCATAAAACTCTGATAATGACATTTAGGAACTATTTCATATCTAATAAAAACACTTACATGTCTTTTACTTGCTCATCACAACTCTGGGAAAATGTGTTATTCCCATTCTAGAGACTCCAAACTGCCCAACCCCTATGTGAAGAAGTGTGAGCATTAACAGCTGCTGAAAGAGACTTCTTCCCAAGTGGTGAGACTCCTCATTGGCTCCTCTGCCCCCTTCAGCTTCCGCCTGATGCTTATTCCTTCCTTAGCAGAGAGTGCGCATGTGCATGGGGTTGGACTGTGAGACATCCTCGCATGGACCTGTATAATTGCACACTTGGTCCCCGCTTGGTAGTGCTGTTTGTGAACATTATGAACCTTTAGGAGTACAGCCATGCTGGAGCAAGAGCATCTCTGAGGGTGGGCGCTCAGGGGCACAGTACCTTGAACGGCCCTACTTCTTTCGTTATTTTTCTTATCACTTTAGAAAAGCCATTGCCAGACCCAGGCTCGTTTCAATATAACAGTACTACCACTGGCTCCTGCCACCCTATCTAGACTTTTCAGTATTGACTGCCTTAGAATTTTTCTCTCCGCTGAGTTGATTTTTTTGTGACATCTCTAAATCACAAGTATGTGAAACTTGGAGCTCAGATTAGGCAGCTACCACTCCAAACTACACTTTCAACAGTTGCAGTACATTGAGTAGAAGTTTGTGCCTGCCTTCAGGATAGAGAAATGTCAGAAGTCTCACAGATAGATGAAGCTTCCATAGAGCTTGGCTCTCAATAAATGCCCTCAAGGAAAAGGGAGTCTTTGGAAGTTTAACATGCTTTGATTTTAACAGGTCTAGTGTGATAAGTGGGGGTACCCTGGGAGAAATAGTTTTCTTTCCCCAAAGCCAAGAAAACCCAGAGCAAGCCTGGGAGGGGAGGGCTTCCTACAGGAATGGTGGAGGGATTGAGGTTGAACTTTAGACTAGGGTTCAAGTAGATTGGAATCAAGATTCTGAGAAGAGCGACCAAAGAAGAGAGTCATTTCCAGAGACTCATGTGGCACTGTTGGTGCTGATTGAGCACTTTATAAATAATGCATGGAAGGCAAGTGCTGTGCTTAAGCACTGCCCTAGAAATAAGGCTGCACAGCGAGTCTTTCCCCGGGCCACCTGTCCTGTTTAGAGAAGCACCAGCAGGAGTACTCAGGGATGGAGGGGCCATGGGCAGCAGGGCCTCAGGGATGGAGGGGGCATGGGCAGCACAGCCTCAGGGATGGAGGGGCCATGGGCAGCAGGGCCTCAGGGATGGAGGGGGCATGCGCATCAGGGCCTCAGGGATGGAGGGGCCATGGGCAGCACCGCCCCAGGGATGGAGGGGCCATGGGCAGCAGGGCCTCAGGGATGGAGGGGGCATGCGCATCAGGGCCTCAGGGATGGAGGGGCCATGGGCAGCACGGCCTCAGGGATGGAGGGGCCATGGGCAGCACAGCCTCGGGGATGGAGGGGGCATGGGCAGCACGGCTTTTTTTTCTTTTTGTTGTCGCTGAACTGACGCTCTTCACATTAAAAACAAAAGAATCAAATATATTCACGTTTATCTAATAATGGATTGCTAAGTAGATATTAAATATATTCAAACACTCAGTAAATTTTTCCAATGATATTTAACTGTTTAAATTGTAAAAGCTGAAAACTATAATTATTCAAATTATATACCCATTTCCCAAAAATTAAAAAAAAACAGCCCCATATCAAACAGTCCCTACATACATACATACACAAGACTGAAAATATATATATATCCCATATAATTAATTATAATTTGAACTGAGTTATAATTATTTCTTTGCCATGATGACAGCCAACGACAATAAGCATTTTACAATAAAAATGGGACATTTTAAATGTAGTTTTTAGAGGGCAACCTTTGCAAACTTCCTTTTCACTGTTCAAAGCTCTTAGCAAATATGGGTAGAAAAAAAGAGCTGGCATTCACTTCTTAAGTCAAATTTTTTCTAATTGTTCCTACAAAATATATTCTAATTTCCTTTGGTTGCCTGAGATCCATAGTGAGAAGATAGAAAAGAGACTCCCAGGAAATGGCACTGACTGACAGGACAGAGGAGCCCTTGAAGGATCACACAGAGAATTCCTCACCCAAAGGGGCACAGAGCTATGTAGACTAGTGACACCCTGAGAATGGAAGGCAAGGATCAGGAGACAGAATAGACAGATATTTAGAAATCTAATATTTAGACAAAGGACACTGGAAAGAAAAGGGTTAAGAGAAGTTTTGACTTGCCTGATTACTTTTTAAGAAAGAAGTATTTAGTATTTATTTATGTGGAAAAGCCAGTCAATATTGAAGGGAGAATAATTCAGAGATTTGGGAAAGTGTAAGTAGGAAAACAGTGGGGTGCAGGAACTTTAGAAGAACGAGTCTGAGAGCTGCACAATTTTTGTAAAGAAATGAAGAAAGAAAACTTCAGAGGGAGAAGGCATGTACAAAGATGGTTGGAGGAACACTTATACACAAACATGGAGTCTTGGCCCCTGTTTGGCTTGGACTTGAGGGATTTTCCCACTTACTTCCATGTTCCGAGTTGTGGTTGTTAGAAGTCGGCCTTACAGATTTGAGATGGGGGCAGGGGGTATGGCACTAGACGTGATAAATCAGTTCTGAGCAAATATGTGTCACCTAGCTCCTCCCACCTTTCTTTAGAGCCAGATGCTTTTGAGCCAAATGCTTCACTTTGCAATCTGCCTTACAGTGCTCATCAGTAAAGCTGGCACGGTGCCCACGAATGCAATCCGAGCCCATAAATGAAGACAGCTGAGCAATGGGGTTCTGAACGCCTCCTTCCGAGGGGTGAACCTTAGAAGGGAAGGCAGTCTTTAAGCCAGCCTGCTTTCAGATAGTGTGGGTTATTTTTATCTTCCTTCAAGCAAGTTCTTTTGGCAATCTTAAGCTGTTTTTAAGAAAACAGGGATATTTTAAGAAGGTAATTACTACTTCCGTTTCCTCCCAAGGCAGCCTGGTTGTATTTTTAATGGGGGAAGTGATGTAAGCGCCTGAGAAAACACTTGCAGAAGGACAGGTGCTTGGCGGCAGACGGCAGCATCACTCTGATTCAGCTATCACTGGAAGGCTCCCTAAGCTTAGCTGCTCTCAGGAAAAATAGTGAAGCCAAAATGCTGACCTGCAGAAGTGTTCTTTCCACGAAACTACAGTGAGACCATTGAAATCAGCTGATTCAATATATGAAAACTCCTGCCTGATAGCAGTGTTTATGGAAAATTGCTATTAACGCTCACCAGGATGGACACAATAAAGTGCAGAAGATAGTGTGATGCAAGAATCACAGAGTAGAGGAAAGTCTACACACACACAAATATACATATATATTATGTATATATGTGTGTATATATATGCAAATTTAAAATAAGTGAACACATGCCACACAAGATAGACATAGGCCTATAGCCTGGTGTCATTTCTCTGCAATTAAAACATGTCTTGTTTGATGTGTTGACTAATCATATATTTGTCTAGTTCTGTTCCTGTGTTTGTGTGTGTATTTGTGGTGTGTGTGTGTGCGTGCATGTACATGGGTGTTGGATGTGTGCACATGTGCATGTCTATATGTGTATCCAGGCACATAGAGGCCAAGGAAAAACATTAGCTTTAATGCCTCGGGACCATCCACACTTTTTATATTTTGTCATTTGTATGTTGTAGGCAGAGTGTCTCATTGCCAAGTGTGCTAAGATGACAGACAAGCCCCAGAAATAAACCTGTCTTTTCTTCAGTACTGGGTTACAGAGTGGTATCATCATGCCTCGATTTCTTTATGTGGATTCTGGGGGACAGGACTCAACTCGTCGGGCTTCTTTATAAATACTCACTAGGCTATCAGTCCAGTCCTTCATATGTTTCTTAAAATGTTAAGGATCCATTTATATTCCAGTATAAATTAAATTTTCCACCAACAGATATGAATTGTTAAACAATTCATTTGGAAATCATTTCAGATTTGTAGGAAGTTGCATAGATGAAAAGACTGCAGAGGCTCCCACACCAAAACAGATATTTACCCAGAGACTTATTAAAGTATCTAATATTTTATCTTTGCATAAGTACAATTTTATATGCATTTACACAGTCACATATAAATAACCATGCTTGTTTTTTCAGAGCATCCCAAGATTGGGTTGAGTAGCATGTGAGTTACACACACCTCTACCCTTAATTATGTCTTCCATAAGAAGGTAGTTGCCTGTGTAGTCAAACTGTTGCCATTATTAACATTAGGAAATTCAGAATGGATACAATACCTCTCACCTCTTACTGCCAATTGATCCCATAGGGTCTTTCCCCATTCCCAGCTTCACCCCATGGATTAGGATTTACTCTCTGGTCAGCTGCTGTCTTTTTAGCCTTGTTTAAATTTTAAGCTTTGGGACAGAAGAGATGGCTTAATTGTTAAGAGCACTGGCTGCTCTTTCAGAGGTCCTGAGTTCAATTCCCAGCAACCACATGGTGGCTCATAACCATCTATAGTCAGATCTGATGGCTTCTTCTGGCAGAAAGGCGTACAGGCAGATAGAGCACTCATACATAAAATAAATAAATCTTTAAGTTTCAAACTTTCTCTGTCTTTTATGCCATGCATTTTCTAGATAACTACAGTCCACCACAGCACCTGATTTTTATGCTGTAATACTACTTATTTTGGGTTTATCTGATAATTCCACTTGAGATCATAAGCATCTGTGGCCAGCATAGAACATGAATGTTATGTCCTCAGAGAATCACATCTAAAAAAACACACATGTCCATTTGCCTGGCAGGTGAATTAGCTTTGATTACCCTGAGTTCTGCATGTATAGCTTTATTTATCCTTACAACTATAAATCTATAAAGAGACTCTTTGGGAATCACAAGGGCTTCCCACTCTTCTTCCAAAAGTCCCTCTACCTGTGTTGTTAGTCTTGTTTGATCACATTTCCTCTTAATGGCCATAAAAGATATTACCCCTTTCTCCACCAATGTACAGCATTCAGCAACTAGCAGTTTATCATATGTAAGAATATTATCTCTATTTTAAATTTATAATTTAACCTGTAGGGTCATGAATCTCAGGTTTTTGGGATCCTTCATAATTTTTTAATGTCTTTAATAATTCTGGTGCTTAATAATTATTAAAAGCTTTTTCAGGTTTGGCATCTGAAGTCCCTTCAGCCAATTCCTGTGTCCTTGTGACACCCTGCATCATTCATGTGTGTTGCTGTGGGATAATGCTCTTGTATGCTGTCAAGATTTGTTACTCATACTGGTTTAATAAAATGCTGTTTGGCCAGTTGCCAGGCAGGAAGTATATGTGGGACAACTAGACTAGGAGAATTCTGGGAAGAGGAAAAGCAGAGATGCAGTCACAAGCCAGACACAGAGGACACAAGATGAGAATGC
>LOJH01009473.1:0-28407 GCA_001685095.1 Ellobius talpinus
TTTATTAACCAATGAAAGTAACACATAGACAGATGACCCTCCTACATCAAATGGACATGGAGCCCGGGATCCATTGGCTCTTGTTATACAGCAAATACCCACCTTAGAACTAGATTTGGCTTAAAACAACAATCCACTTGTTCTATTAATGCTGCAAGAACCTGGGCCAAACTGGTCCAGGCTCAGATATCCTCCCCAGGCTTGCCCATGTTGTAGTGGTCATCTGATAGCCTGGACTGGGTGGAACTGGTACAGAATATTCATCACATATGCCTGGGGTAGTTTATCTGTGGGGGGCATCTACCACTCACTGTGCAGAGGGCCAGCTTGGGCTATTTTCAAAATAGAACTTGGAGACATGCAAGGCAAGCATCCAACGGGCATTTGGTCCCAGTAGAGTCTTCTCTGCCATGGTCTCTGAAGAACTGCAAGTCCCAAGCTGGCTCAAACTCAGCAGGTCAACCAGCAAGGAGCTGCAGAATCACATTTCATAGAGACTCAAATACAGGGAAAGGACAAATATTTTCCTGCTTGGTTTATTGGCTTAACACATACATAGCCCCATGCTGGGGAAAAGGTTCAATTGCTAAAGTACTTGCCTTAGAAGTTCAAGGACCCCTAAGTTCAGATCCTTAGCATGAATTAAAAACTGGACATGGTACCGGGTGGTGGTGGCACATGCCACCCAGCACTTGCGAGGCAGAGGCAGACGGATCTCTGTGAATTCGAGGCCAGGCTGGTTTACGAGAGCTAGTGCCAGGACAGGCTCCAAAGCTACACTGAGAAACCCTGTCTAGAAGAACCAAAAAAAAAAACAAAACTGGACATGGCATGGCATGCATCTGTAACCCAGTGCTGAAGGCAGAGATGGGGATCCCGGGAGCTCAGTGATCAGCAACTTAGCCAAGTATTCCAGGAAAGGCACTGGCTTAAAAAAATAGAATGGAAAGTGTTTGATGAAGATACCTGACATTGACCACTGGCCTCCACATGTATGCACACACAAGTGTATGCTCACTTGAAGGCACACATACACACACACCTCACACACAATGTATAACCCCAAATTTATCCTCCTCACCACTGCAGCGGCAGACAACTCAATGACATGAAGCATGGTCACAGACTGTGCCACCTCTCTCCACCCCAGTTGTTTCTGTCATGCTTTTTTTCAGGTGGGACTGAGTTTGTGCAAAATCTACGCCGGGTATGTCAGGATCCTGATTGCCACTGAAGAACCATTGACTGAATGTGTGAACAGGTGAATGAGCAGGCTGGCTCAGGGCATGGGGAGCCTTAATAATTACTCACAGACACCCATCTTCCCAGCACCCTGGAAGAGGGAGAGCCTTGGGGGTCAAAGCTCTATGTGTATATGAACTGGGAGAGCTAAAATAATGAACTCCAAGTATCTCCTAGTGTATAGAAGCGATGTGGCACCAAGCCGCGCATGCAATAAAGACGGAATAAACCAGAGCACAGTGCTCACACAAGCCCTATGGAAAGACAGGACTCACACAGTGCCGTGTGAAAGCAGCCTCAGAGGAATCACCATCACTGGGGCCTGGATATCACAGAGGGAGGTACTAACAGCAGACAGCAACCCCTTAAGTCCAAGGGGATCAAAGAAGCAGAGCCACAGCACTGGGCACGGCAGTCAAAATGATACCCCATGCAGCCTCAACTTCAGAGGCCATAGGAGCCCCAGTTCACATTCCACAACCACCCTCCTGCACACCCCAGGTCTTACCTTGTAGGGCTCAAAGCTGGCGGCACTGTAAGACCTTAAGATGTGTATGCAGGGCTGCAGGAACTAAGCAGGCTGTTTGGGGGAGTTGGTGCCAATAGGAAGCCACAGCCAAGTGGTTTAGTAAGCCAGGAGGCTCAGAACCCTAAGGAGGAAGTCCTCTAGCTTCCTGAGGTCAGGAGTGGAGGTCATGGCTGTGGCGAGCTCTGAGCTGTTCTGGAAATTCGATGTGATCAGAAGGCTGTGGTCCAGACACCATACACATTCCATCATATGGACCGTTGAGGGGCAGGCATGTTGGGTGCTAGATTAGCTACATGTCTCATCATTTTAACAAAATATCTTATAAGACATCATTTAAGAGGGGAAGGACTGATTTGGGCCTACAGAGAGAGGGTACAACCCATCATTGGAGATGTGGGAGAAAGCAAGGAACAGAATCGGAAGGGTGGACAGTCACATTGCAACCACAGGAAACAGGAAAAGGAAGTGAGGTGGAACTTCAAAATTCCCAAGGCCCGCCCCAGAGGACCTACTTCCTTCAAGAAGACTCCACCTCCTTGAGGTTTCTCAAACAGCCCCACCAGCTGGGGCTCAAGTGTTTCAACACATGAGGCTAAGAAACTCACTCCCCAGTCAAACCACAACAGATCTGTATCTGTGAAGAGTGTTTTTGTGAAAGGTTCGGCTCCTCGGCTGTTATTGCAGGCTGTGTCAGAGGTGAGCATTCTCCTTAATACCTAGGCTTCCCTTGTCTGTAATTTATCTAAATACTTTAATTTTAAGTGTAAAATAGGGAAAATATTGTTTAAATCACAGTGTTGCCCCAGGAATAAAATGAAACAGTGCATTGGAAAATAACAATTATTGTTTGTATGGACTTATCACTGAACCCTTTTAGCAATTATTGCAATTATTAATATTACCATTATTAATTCATAATCTCTCATGCAGCAATTTTCCTCTGAAAGATGTTTCTGATGGTTCCATAATTGAGGACAGAATAATATTCCAGGAATTAGAAGGTGCTTTGAGATCCTCTGGTAAATGAAGCCCTTTAGTAATTGGAACTCAATCAGGTTTACATGGCTGGGAATATTGGAGTACATTAAATTCCATAATGTTTCTGGTGTTGTTACTTAACATTCTCATGCTTGATCATAAAGCATTAAAACTCCTGGCCACACTCCCCCATTACATGCCTTGTGAAATCTTCCTCTTCTGAACAGAGTTCCCTTGTAAAGACACATACTATTTAATTCAGAGCTTTCCATTATGTTCCTGCTCCTATTCCTCTGACAGCCCTGGGGGTGGAGCCTAGGATCTCACAGATTCTAGCAAGCCATCTAGCAGGGAGCTGCAGCCCCTGCTTTAACCACCTGGTTCCGTCCGTGGCAGGTGCCTTTTACAAACACAGCAGAGGTGGCAAAAAATAAATCTGCATAAATCTGTGTTGCAGCAGCCTGGAGTCAACCGTAGGGAAGAGCTGGGGTGGCCGGTAAGTGTTCCCACACAGGTGTACATATTGGACAGTGAGGACTGTGTTGTCATTTCTTATTTCTCCTTGTCCTGAGTCTCTCTCTCTCTCCCTCTCTCTCTCTCTCTCTCTCTCTCTCTCTCTCTCATTTCAACTATGCATACAGATGGCCTGCTTAAAGTCCAGGCAGCCTTCGGTGGGCATGGGAGGCCCCATGCTAGTCTCAGTGGGGAGTCAGGGGAAGAAAGTGTGGCAGAGAAGTCACCGCACATGCCTAGGAGCTGCCTGGCATTTGAGGGCATTTCAGTGAACCACCTCAAGAAAAGGAGCACAGCCTCTAGAAACCCCTCTCTGCTTCTAACTATTGGTGATAGAGTGGGGAGCTCCCAGAGAGGGGCCTCGTGGTCAAGACCTATTATTCTGTGGCCCACAGCCCGCCCAATCCTGTCATTTGTGGGCGATTGTGAATGGCCTGCATGAGCCAGCTGGTGTGGGCTTCATTGCTGTGGTTTTATGATTTTCCTGAGGTCTGAATGGCTTCTGAGTCACACCCAACTCCTGAGTGACCCGTCCTCCCTAGGGTCTTTTCTGGAATCACCAACTTCCTCTTGAGCTCCTGGCAGTGCTGTTACTCACTAGGTTGCTGAGCATAGAAGGCCACCCAGCACATGTCAAGGCTCCTGAGAGAATTACCTTACAAAACTCATAGGATCACTGTCTGTGAAGTCTGAGTTTGAGCTACAGTGGCCCATTCATGGCCAGCAGCATGAGGTGCCCCTTGTCATCTCTCATTTCAGCTTCTTCATTTGTCCACCAATGTTGTGGAGTCATCTTTTTGTGCACTGTGGAGATGCATTGCTCTGACTGGTTTAATAGAAGGCTAAACAGCCAATAGCTGGGCAGAATTTTCAGGACAGAGATAATGCTGAGAAGAAGAAGGTGGGGTCACCAGGCAGAGACAGAGGAAGCAGAACATGCAGGAGGAGAGGTAACAGCCATGAGCCACAAGGCAGGATGTAGACAAATAGAAATTGGTTAACTTAAGTAATAAGAACTAGTTTGAAACAAGTTTAAACTATAGGCCAAGCTTTCATAATTAATAAGAAGTCTCTGTTTCATTATTTGGGATCTGGCTGGTGGGACAGAGAAAGACTCACCACAAATGACACTCAACAGACTCCTTACACACTAATGGCAGGACAACTGTGGGAGCCAGTGGGGTGAGGCAAGCAGAGAGTCTGTCATACAGAAGGTTCTGAGAAATGTGAGTGGCTTCTTCTCATCCTCATCATAACAATGACAAGCTCAAGCCGTGGAGAACTGCATATGTCATTTTTTTCCCATGAGATAGGAAAATAGATGTTGACTCCAGTGTCCTTGGACCCTGAAGAGTCTTTTCCTCCACTGCCTTCAGTATTCTGATTTGGATGTAAGATGTCTTTCTCAACCTCATATGCTTGAGTCCTTGGTCCCCAGCTGATGGTACTATTTGGGGAGGTGGTAGGACCATTAGGAGGCAGGTTCCAGCTAGAGGAACATCTTTGGAGGACAGTCCTTGAAGACTGTGGCCTAGCCTGCTTCTGCCACAGTCACCCTCTTCCTGAGTGTAAGACAATATGATCAGCTGCCTCTTGATCCAATGGCCATGGCAACAAACTGAATGCCCTCAGACTGGGAGCCAAAGTAGACCCTTTCTCCCTTAAGTCGCTTCTTGTCCAGTATTTGAGTGTGCAGAAGCAGTTAATACACCCACCCAGTTTCTTAGAGTTGAACATCTCCAAGTTGCTGGGAATTGCCTGCTGCCTCTCCAGCCTGATTCCAGAATGTCCTTCCCCATCATGCTCCACCCACTTTCTACAGGCTCTTTCTGGTGCGCCCTTCTCAGTGTTCAAGGAAGTTACTGGACCTTCTCCACACGCCCACACAGCAGCTCTCTGGACGGGCGAGAGGCCCCTCCTGGCTCCAAGGTTTATTTAAAGACAGTCTGCTTTTGTGTTTGTCTCCCTTGGCAGTAGGTCCCTTGGGACTTTTTGCTGCATCCCACCCAGGTCTTTCATCTCCCCTGCATGTAGGATGCCTGTGGCACATCACAGATAAACTCCTTCATACGAATGAGTTAGCGAAAACTGACTTTGCCTTTCTTAATAACAGTGTCTTGTGATTCCAATGGCTACAATCTTTGTCTTTAATCTTATGAGCTATGACCTGGTAGGTCTATCAAATGACTGTTCCTTGCCTTTTCTTGTCCCTTTTTTATGAGAGTGTGTATGTTTGGGTGTGAATGGGTATATATTTAATGTGTGTAAATGTATGTGTATGTATATATATGAGTATGTATGTTTGTAAGGGTGTATGTTTGTGAGTGTGTACATGTGTGTGTATATGTATGTGTGTTAATGGGTATATATGCAATGTGTGTAAGTTGGTGTACATGTAATGTGTGTGAGTTTCTATATATGTATGTTTGTAAGTGCATATATGTATGTCAGTTTGTGTGTACATGCATTAGTTGTATGTATGTGTATGAGTGTGTATATATGTGTGAGTGTGTATGTATGTGAGTGTATGTGTGGATGTGTGAGTGTGTGTTATACTCACATAGGGGTGTGCATAAGCTCTATGTACTTATATACTATGTATTTATATACTATGTGTATAAATGACAGAGGAAGGTGTTGGGTGTCCTGCTCTACCCATCTCTACTTCTCCCTTTGCCTTGAGCAGTAAGCACTCTTACCCATTACTGTCTCTCCAGTCCTGCTCAGTCTTGTTCATTTCTTTACATTATAAACCCACAATTGCTCTATAAATGTGCACTATAATACCTGAGATAGAAGACTAAACCAATATGGGAACACTTAGAAAGCAAAAGAGAGCAGAGGAAGAATCTGGAGCGTGGATGAATGTGACAATACCAGTGATTACAATAAATGTGAATGGGTCAAATCCCTTAGGAAAGGGGGGCACTTTCCTGATTAGGTAATAGAAAGTAGAAATTTAATAGAAACCCAGCTATGTTGTTTTTGAGACCTGCCCCTAAAACAAAATGACAGAGCAAACTTGAAAACAGACAGATGGAAAAAGAGGAGCCAGCAAATGCTTAAATAAAAGAGGTGAAGAAAAATATATATCAGACAACAGAGAACCTAAGTCAAAAATATTAAATAGGACAAAATGGGATTTCAATATTATTAAATATTACAGCCCATCAAGAAGAATATTCACACATCTAGTAACAAAATCCCCAAATACATAAAACAAAACCTGTTGGAGATGCAAAGAAAGACTAATAAATCTGCAATCATAATAGAAGATTTTTAACACATTCCTCCAAGATCAAATGTCACATCAAGTAAACAAAAAACAAGTAAAAATGTAGGAAGAAAATGAACACACCATTACCACACACTGTGCCTGTTGGAAAAGTAACGTGTTTCCAAATTCTTTTGACACAGAGAACAAAACTGACCATAGTTGATGTGTCAAATGAAATATTAACATGTTCACCAAAGCAGGAAACAGAAAGAAAATATCTGTGTTTTCTCAGAAGTGGAACAATAGGAAATACAAGCTAGTAGTTTTCATATGGAATTCAAAAAATTATCCCTCTACATGGCTCATGAGTTAAAGTAAAATTTAAAATAGAAAATAGGATCATTTTATATATAAATAAAATGTAAAGAATATGAAACAAATAATTAGGGATATGTTCAAAGAGATAAATGGAAAAATATAAAGTTATAATAACATGCCTTAGAAACTATGGATGAGAAAAAGATGTAAATTTTAATTTAAACTGTTAAAAATAAAGTAAGTCTAATTAAATTGGAAGAAAAATGTAATCAATTTAAATCAGAAATATCTTAGATAAGAAATAAAGAAAATAAGTATAATCAACAGACCCCAGAGCAGACCACATAAAAATATTAATAAAATAACCAAATGGCTTGTCATAAAAAAAGAAAAAAAGGGACAAAAATAACATTGGGAATAGAGATGACATACAATCACAGAATCAAAGGACAGCTTAAATGACATTATGTGCTTGTTGCCAAAACACTTGAAAAGCCGGCACTGTGACTGATTAATGAGAATATAAATTGCAAAGCTTATTAAAGAAGTGAGAGAAATTGTCAGTAAAATTAAAGGGAGGGAAAACTTTGCCTCTAAAAAAAGTACTTGTCTTTCATTAAACTTGAGAAACCTTTCTGTCTTTGGAAGACACAGTCAAGAGAGTTAAAAAGATGCCCAGGCACTGTGAAGAGACATTCCAGCAGGAAAACCATTCTGTGTTTAAAACACCCATATACAGAGAACTCTTACAGACAGACAGTAAGAAAACAGCCCAGGAAAGCAGAATGGCAGAAGAGAGGATGCAATGGTCATCAAAAGATGCTGAAGACTAAACCCATATGGAAACTCCATGCCACCATTAATCACTGTGGTTCTGTGACTTAACCCCGCATGGCTTCAGAGTGACACCAAACTATCCATAAAAATCATTCATCAGCAAGAACATGGACACCTGAGACCTGTGCACATTTGGTCATAATGTAAATGAAAAGCATGGAAAACTTTGAGAAATACTTTGGCGATTCACTTTATAAAGGTAAGCATGTCTTTACCACGTGACCCTGCCGTCTGACTCTTGGGTATTTGCCCAAAAGAAATGAAAACATATGTGCACATAAAAACTTGGTTGCAAATATTTATAGTAACTGACTTCTTAATAACGGGTAACTGGCAACAACCCAGATGCCCACGGACAGGTAAATAAATAAACCCTGATACATCCTTGCAATGAAATAATATTCGGCAATGAAAACAAATGTCTCAGTGGGATAAACTGCAGTCTTGATGTATTGCAAAACAGACTGAGGAAAGGATAGACACAAATAATATTAGCATTTATGGTTTTATTTATATATGTTTGCAACATAAAAATAAGCTGTACTCAATGAAACAAGAATGGTAGGTGAGAATGACCACACCTTATGAAATTCACTAACAGGGGCCTAGCAGAAAGACTATTTAGGGAGTAAAGTTTTGCATTTATCTGGGTTGTGAAGGTGTACTTAGAAGGGCATGCTGCTTTCCAGTTTGTCAAATGAAACACCAAACATGGGTTCCTTGTATTGCATTAAATTTCATCTTACTTTTTTGTGGGAGGTAATTCTTTGAGTTTGGATATCTACGCCAAAGCAGAGAGCAATACTGGCATCCAGCTCATTCACTGTGAGGCCAACAGAGAATGAAACGCCCTTAAGGACAGAAGATCCCCACATTGAGGATGGCAGGGTCAGACTGGTATCTATAACTAGGCCCCGTTGGGAATTCATGGGACAGTGTATACTGGAGGCAGAATTAATCCAAGCACTTCTGCAACGACACAGGAGATGGACATGGAAGAGTCCCTAGGAACTCACAGGCCAGCTGACCTGCTATACCTCGGTAAACAAGAGATCCTGATAGGCAGAAAGTGAGAACCACAAGCCAAAATGTCCCTTTGACCTCCAGGTACACGCCAACACTCACAGTCTACACACACACACAAACATACACACACATACATACATACACACACATGCATGCACACACATTCAAGTATAAAAAACTCAAAGATGACACAATAAATTCCATATGATACAGAACCCACTATGAGGGAGTGAAAGCCACAACAGACATAGAACAGAGAATAGGAAACCACAGCTTCTGGGGAGCCTAGAGGGTGGACTGTGCCAGGCATCATAATGATGAAGACTCTGGGATCCCTTCTAGAAGGTGGGGGCAGTCCACATGGGAAAATGCTCTACCCAAGAACTGCCTCACTCACATTTATAAGTAAGGGGTTCAAAAGAGAAACTCCACAGGGCCTTCCTTAGTAGACAGCCAGAGATGAGCAGAGCACCTCAAAAATAACTAGAGAAACTGTGACTCATCTCCAGGAGGTTGTAGGAATGATTAGGAACATCTTCAAGTCAGGCGATCCTTAGAGCCCAAGTGCTAAAGTCACTACTGTTCACGCTACTTAATAACTCCTGTCTGCCAGGGTCTCACTGGAGTTCCTCAGTAGGACTGTTGACTTATCCGATGACCAAGGTCATTGCTGGCTGACTACGGCGGCAAAATGAGATGTGTTCAGACCCTGGTCCACTGATCAGAGTGCAAACCCTTTACATACTCCAGGATGGGACAGTAGGATTTGTACAAAATAAACCGAGTTAAGCTTCCCACTAGCTGGTGAGTCTTTCCATGGCTTGGCTCTGATGTTCTAGGAGAGGGGGCATCAGCAATGGCAGCTTTGTGATCTACTTCCCCAAATTGGAAAACCTGCCAGAGGAACGCCTGGGATGAGAACAGAAAGGAAAACTTATCAAGAGACTGGGTCAAAGCCTCAGTGCTTTGTGGTGAATGAAATAGTTGAGAATTTATTAGCAAAAAATGTAAAATGCCTTTGAGACCCAATCCTACTCCTCCAACACGTCGTGTTCACACGTCACTTACATGGAATCCCGTATTTTATTTGTCTTCCCTCTGTCCTGCCCATCAAGGTCACTCTGCTTCTCTTATGCACCCAGTTGCTCATCCACACAGTTCGCATTCTTGGTGATTTCCAGGCACCCTAGGTAGCATCCAGGTGGGTCTTTCTTGCTACCTCACCACAGAGTCCCTGAGAAGGCAACATCTGATTCCACTCTGCACTAACCAACTCTAAATAAAACAAGTGTCTGCTAAGTTTAAAAAAACTTTCAATTTTCTTTTTATTTTAACTTGAAAAATGTTTACATCTGCAGGGTTCAGGACAATGTCTTAGGGTAACAAACAAGTCAAGCTAACATATGGGCCACCTGATGTGGTGGGGGGCCAGGCTGAGGGCTCAGTTGATAAAAGCGCCAGCCTTTCCAGTCTGATGGCCTCGGTTCTATCCCCAGAACCCAGGTAAAAAGCCAGGTGCAATGGCGCACATCTGTGAGTCCAGCACTCATACAGTGAGATGGGAGATAAAGATAGGCGAGCCATCCAGAAGCTCGTGGGCCAGCTAGCCGGAAGTTCGCTGCACAGTGCCTTCAGAAACAGGAAAAACCTTACCTCAAAAAGGTGAGAAGAGCCAGCCACCAAAACCCTACCCTCTGACCTATACATGCACACAATAAAGTTTTAAATTTTTTTTTAAAAAAATGTTAGAAGGTAAAACAGAACATCAACTGTGGGTCTGTGTGGTCCTTCAACTGCTTCAGGAACAAAACCAAATTCATAGAGACCACACTCTACCTCACATGCATAAGCTGATTCCATCAACAGAACCTGGAAACTCAAACCAGATCAATCACACTGCAACATGTCAGCTTAACTAAATGGTCACCAGACAGCTGTCAACACTGCGCCCACCTCTGAGTCCTGAGCGCTGAAGTCCAATGGGAAACATCTGTCTTTGCTGTTCTCTTTTGCAGTGTGGCGTATGAGCCTTAAAGCAAAAGAAAGTCTAGTGTCTGCTGCTCGTCACCTGTGTGATCTTCAACTAGCTGCATGCACTTGTAGCTCAGTTCTTACCTCTTTTAAAAATAAAAGGAGTCAGACATTCAGTATATCTGCTATGTGACGGAATGTTTACCAATGGTCTATGAGCAATTAGTATCTGTAACAAAACAAATCAGAATAAATTTCAACTACTCCATCACTTGTAAATCATGGTCAAGAGGAATCCCAGCATACAATACACACAGCAGTAACAATCACACAGTTTGAAGGAGAGGAAAATAACACTACGATTGTGGCATAGACAGTTGTAATACAAATAGGAGTAACTGGAAAACAACCAAGCTGACCCATTGTTCTGTCACTTCCTGTTCCCTCTTCTCCTATGCAGTATTAGAGAGACTTGGTCAATGTGACACGCAGCCAAGAGGAAGACAGTTTGGGCTTAGGGTTTCAGAGTGTACCCACAATGGGCTGGCTTTGTTGCTATGTGTCTGGGGGTGAGACAGGACATTATATCAGATGGATGTGGTAAAATAGAGTAGGTCACTTCATAGCAACCAGGAAGTAGAGTGGGGACCCATGAAGGCTGGAGGAAGAGCATGCAGGACCAGGTACAGTCTTTAAGGAGTGCTCTGGGGACGCCCCTCCAACAGCTCAGCCTATCACCTCTCAAAACAGCACCACCATTGGGAACCAAGCCTTCAGCACTTGACCCTTGTTGGGGGACTTCTCAGATTCAAACCATAGCCATAGTAACCAAGAAGTCTTCTTATGTTTCAAATATGTTGAGATCCTGTTGTGTAGATATGTACAGTTATTATGTGTCAATAAAATAAAAAAGAATAAAAGAAAACTCAAAAGCATGGAAACTTGGACCTCAGCAAAATTTTCCCTCCTACTCATCAAAAAATACCAGTAAGGAAATGAGGACCAGTCTGTGCTTGGTTCATCCAACTTCATTATCTGTGTTTGAGAGCAGATCTATTAACATTCTTAGGTACTAATTATACCAGGGTATAAAGAAATTCTACAGCCAACTATCTATAGGCAAGAGATTTAAATCACATTTCATCAATAAAAGAATGGAGAAACAGCCAATAGACACTTTAACTTTCAGTATTAGGAGTCCTCAAAATACAACCCATAGCCATGGCCAGGGACCATGACATGCCCATTAGAATAAAAGAGTTTTGAATAATTGACCACACATTGGAGAGGATATTGAGCAAACAGATTGCTCATGTGCTGCTGGTGGGAGTGTAGAGTAATACATGGCTTTGGAAAGTTGTCTGTCAATACTTATCAATCAGTCAAGTTTGGTAAGATGGGACACTACTATGCATTATCACAAACTGGGCGGGATAAACAGACAATGTTTCTTTCTGACAGTTCTGGAGGTTGGGAAGTCTAAGACGAGGAGGCCAACATATTCTGTCTATGGGGGGTCACTTTCTGGCTTACAGTTGGCTGATAAATTATTGCTGAATCCCTGCATGGAGAAGGGAAAGTGACTATCTGTCTCATGTCTTTTCTCACAAAACCGTATTCCATTTTTCTTCTTAGGTGCTGTGATAAACATCACGACCAAAGGCAAATTGGGGAGGAAAGAGGTTTTTTTCTGTTTACATATTCTCATGGTGAAGGGAAGTCGGAGCAGGAAGTCAAGGGCTGCTTACAGGCTTGCTCCTCATGGTTTGCAAAGTTGGCTGTCAGGTACACCTAGGACCACTTGCCCAGGGGTGGCACTGCCTACAATGGCCAGGCCCTCCCATATCAATCAACAATCAAGAAATTGCCCCACCGCCATGGCCACCAGTCAATCTGATTGAAGCGGTTCCCCGAGTTGAAACTCCCTCAGATGCCTCTGGACTGTGACAAGTTGACACCTGAAGCTAACTGTGACAGCTCGCTAATCCTACCCTTGAGGTTTCGGCACTCTTAACCTGATGACCTTCACATACAGATGCCATCATGGTAAGGATTAGAGTGTTACTCCACAAATGTTGGGCAGACACAGCATTCAATTGGGCACTACCCAATACCCTATCAGGTTATTGGCATTTACCCAGCAAAAGTTGACAGAAAAACTTGTGTTTTTATTTATTCACTATTGCCCAGAAGTAACCAGTGTGGGGAAATACCTGTCAAAAGACAAATCTATAGCCCCTTGAGGAACAAACTGAGATTCAGCAATGAATAAATGAAGTTTTGGCACACAGGCTAATCAATCTTCAAATGATTGTATAGAATGAGGAAATCCTGGCATGAAGGAGCGGATGAGTATCAGCCACTCCATTCATTCAAAATTTGCCACCCAGAAAGGTGACCAATGGGGAGAGGAATCCAAGTCACAGCTGATGGAGTGGAAGATGCTGCAGAATTTGACTGTGAAGGTTTTCATGTACAAAGATGTTTTCAGAGCTTGGACACGGCGCGAGTGACATGGGTGTGTCAGGACGTATGTCATTGTGGGAATTTACACTTAAGACTTGTACCTTTTTGCACGTCATTATGTGGAAACTCCCCCGTCAACAACAACAATAGCAAAACCACTTCTTTCACACGCCACATCTCAGTATGATTGAGGAACTGACAAGAGACTGCCTGTCATCTCCTCACGGTCAGGGTGCAGAGTGAGTGTGTAACACATTCTTAATGAATCAGGCCTTTTATACACCAAAATGCTAATTAATAAATAGACACTTGAAACTGGCAGCTGCATGCCAAAACCATCATTTTTAGCAAGATTTATTCTACCTAGATAGCTGGAGAAAGTCGGAACACAAAGTCAGAACACAACTATTTCTAGATACACTCCCAGACTGGGGCTCACAAACTCCTTCCTGATGACCTCTGATTCCCAAGTCNGGTCAGAGATAAGCAGCCTGGAGTCCTGACTCAGACCCGCTGCCCTACCTGCTCCTCATTTGGTTATATGTACCTGGTTAGGAGTGTACACATAATATTTCTCCATTTCCCAATATCAGAGGTCCAAGGATATTTTAATTACTCCTCTGCCTGCACGTCTGAAATCGAAAATACATTTCAATGAGAAGCCAAGAGCAAGAAAAAGGGAAAAGTCAATAATAAAATAAAAATAAATAAATAAGACCGGTGGGTCCCAGAAGCAGTCCCACAGATGGAAACATTCAGCTCAATGAAATAAAAGATGAATTTATTTGACGAACATAAATAGAGAGAAAATGAGACACTTCCTTGGAGCGCGGGCTGGCTGTGGATAGATGGGCTGCGGCAGAGTGGCAGACCTGCGGTCGCAATCTCCCGGCGCCAACAACGGTCATGCCCGATTTAATGAAAAAACAAATGAAATGTTACATATTGCTGTTTGCTTCCCCCGTCAAATGAGGTGCCTGAATATTTTATTCAGTGAGGAGTGTTGTATATATAAAAGATAATTAAGTGGCTCATAGAGGAAGTGGGCTCCACAATGTTGTATTGGGGCCAGTGCACAACAGGACCGGGGAAGCGGTTCATCACCACAGGGCTTTCCACAGTGGGGCTCCAGTTAGGATCAGAGGCATAGACGAGGTTTGGGGATGGCCCGGTCAGCACAGACCTTGCTGCATGGGCATGTGGACCTGAGATTGATCCCCAGAACCCCCAGATAGACATGCATGTGGCTTAAGCTTGTGATCCCAGCACTAAGGGAAATCCCTGACATTTGGAGTTACTGGCTACCCGACTTAGCCAAATCAGCAAGCTCCAGGCCAATAATAGCCCCTGTCTCCAAACAAACTGAAATAAAACAGAAGGGTAGGGGACACCTGAAGAGCAGCCCCGAGGCTGTCCTCTGGGCTCTGCAAGCACAGGCAGTGTGCATGCACGCCCCCACACAGGCAGACATGTACACACAGACGTAACGCACACAAAGGGACCTTTGACCAATATACAAGAAAAAGAAAAGGCAGCAGTGTTTGCTCCCAGAATTGCTCTGGCTGAGCCTCCAGGATGAAGCCTGGGTGTGAGCATGAGACAAGCACTGACAGACACAGAAAAAAGGTCAGATAAGAGGACTGGGCGCGTTATAGAATGGGTGGAAAAATAAACCAGCATGAAGGCTCATGCGGTACAGCTGCTTGAAGCACTTGCTATACATGCTATCTACATGCTACACGAATGTATTATTGAACATAACTAAGTCATTAATTAAATACCTCATGTATAAGATGAGAATATCAAACTTCTCCATGCCACAGGATTAGTGTGGGTATTTGGGTCAGAAAGCAAGCTAAGACAACCCGAACCCAAACTTTCTGAGACAACATTGAAGTGAAACATGCATGAGAGTCAACATCTGGCCAGGAGCTGGACCTCAGGAAGCTAAGAACTACCTCTCCCTTGTTCTATCCCATCTCCTGACTCACTTCATGGTGCTAACATCAGCAAACTGCTTTTGCTAGTGTGTATGAGCTGGACAACACCTGGAAACAAAGGAGCCCCCAGATCCTGCAGCCCTGTCTATGATGTGTTCCACATAAACAGCTGAGTGTCACGGGTGTCACTGGGGGAGGGGGACACCTAAGCAGTTTCAAAGAGTAGAAAGATATCTTGCCAATGAAATACATGTCATGTACAAAGTCCCCTCCTGTCTCTGGCACCCACCAGAATGAAAGCAGTCCCCTTGGCACAACTCCACTTTCGTGCCATTAACGGAGTCACTCTGAGGGTGACAGTCTTTGGGAGGAGCTGTGTTTCTGACTGAAGAGCAGTAAGGACGGCAGGGCAGAGTACAGTTAAGCTCTGGCCAGTTTCTGAAAGTTCCGTCGTGTTTGAAGCCACACATCCCCCTGGACATTTTCATTCCAACAGTGCCAGCCCCTGTGGATGTCTCCATGTTGGCAGAAACTGTCACTGGAATCTACAAGAACTGCTGTAAATTTTTTTTTTAAATCTGGACTTGACAAAAGAATACCAACCAGCCTGACAGAGGCTGCAGGAACCAGGTTTGTAACTTAATGCTGATCTTGCCCTGAAGTAATTATTTTGTTAGCTGGGAGCACACAAGCACATTCTAGAGGAAGGAGGATTGAGTCAGTGGTCCATGATAGTCCATCAAGACAAAGAAGGAGCTGAAAATGGCTAGCTCAAGCCTCCTACCTAATGCTATTACTAAGCAGAGGGGTGTGTGCTAGGCTAGGGGGTCCCTGAAAGTTAGCATTCTTCAATGACCTAGTGATACTGCTTGGGACAGGAGGAAGAGGGGAAGAGGGAACAGGGAGGCACCCTGTGGGGGCTACTTGCAGACAGCTGACCACAAGGTGCATTCTTTCTGAATCTAATAGAATGTTTATAGTAGTGATTTAAAGGTACTTTTTTATTTGGAAATACATGCTCCAAGAGTGTTTGCTGGTTTGCCAGTCTCAGTAGATATGGGGACCTCCGGATTTGTAGGAGAGTTTTATGAGAAAGCAGTCAATGCATAAATACATTTTGTATGTATGTATGTACATATATATTATGTATGTGATTATGTATGTGTGTGTATATAATTTTAACGACTGAACAATTGGCTCAGTGGGTAAAGTGCTTAATGTGAATACATGAGAATCTGAGTTCGGATCCCCAGAACTCGTGTGAAAATCTGGGTGTGGTGGTGCACACCCGATCCCAGTGCAGGGGAAGCAGCAACAGGAGGATCCCTGCAACACAATGGCCAACCAGTCCAGCCAATCAGTGAGCTCCAAAGATCCTTTCTCAAATAATGAAGAGGAGAGTGATAGACTCCTACAACTAACATAGACCTCTGCCCTTCACACCCCCATGAACTTATTCACATAGCCATACGCTAACACACATCCATACACAACGCACGCACACACACACACACAAGCACAAACACAAAATTTTGAATTTTGTTTATAGAGATCTATGGAATGCAGTGTGGCCATTTTATTTATGCATTTAGTACATTCTGATCAAATCAGAATAGCTAAAATTTCTGTCTTTTTAAGCTTCTTAAGCAGTTTTGATTAGCATGTAGTATTGGTTTTCTGTCTGGGGAGGCAGAGTGTCATTTTAATCCATGCATACGGTATGGAGAAATCAGGTGGACATAATCTATATCTCACCCTCAGTCTCCTCTCTACCAGTCACTCACAAAACACAGAATAGGTTGCCATGAACTCTCATCTCCCTGCTGCACCATAGACTGCTGGTGCTCAGTGCCTCCATCTGACTGGACGCCCCTCATCCAAACATCAACTTGCAGTACCCCTTCCCCAACCTCCGAACCTCTAGTCATCATTAATGGACCCAAACTCACTTATTCCTGGTCACGTGACCGGCGCTGATCCCTTCTCCTCAAATCTCAGAGCACATTTGGAAGCATTTCCTGGACACTGCTATATTGAGCTGCAGTTTCCAAATGTTTATTTACAAGGGATTAATTAACTTTGCTATTTGCGAGAGCTGAACTAGGAGGAAATTGGCTTTATCTCTGGGTAGGTGTGGTGGCATTCCAATGGCCGTCATCACCACACTCAAAATGTCAAAATTCTTCCAGGCCAAACTCTGAAGAAGTAAAAAAAAAAAANAAAAGGCACATGTTATGAAGAATAAACAGAGTGGCTGGGTGGGAGCAGAATGTAAGGAGGTTTCATGTCCCTGCCTCATGCAATGGGTCAGAAGCCTTTGAGCAAGACCCAGGGTTCTCCGCCTAAGACTAAAGCAAATAGGGCTCCTACTGCCTGATCTGGTCCCGAGAATTGGAAAGAGTTGAGGATGATACTGAATTTGTTGCCCACACAGTAAGGCCAGGGGAAAAGAATTCGGTGTGGGAGATGATGGGTAAAGGCAAGAGGTCATGTAAAAAGCCCAGAGCCCTGGGCGATGTACATACACTAGGCTCAAAGGGGACACCCTGAAGGAAGTAGGGGCCAGACCTGTCCCTCAGTGAGGTAAAGAAGATCTTGGTGGTTTCATTCCAGGATTGCACCGAGGTGACAGGTGAGCTTAAGGGATGGGAGACCACCCCCATCTACAATGGGACTGGGTCATCTCTCAACTCCCAAGAGGCTTGGAGTGTGTAACAAAAAGTATGAGTTAGCAGAGGGACAGAAAAACAGGGTTCCAGTGTCAATCACAGGCAAGAATACACCTGGCGGCATACGGCACAGACGGAGTAGGATACCATTCTTCCCTTTTCTCACTCACATATTCTCATCCGTCCCTCTGTCTACCTGCCCACACCCTCATCAACGCCTGACCTACAGAGAAGTCTGTGTCAGGCCCTCAGTGTGCAATGGTAGGTGAGAACAAGCAAGGCTCTGTCATCCTAGACAGTACAGCTTGATGGATGCAGCAAGATCCATCTTGGATCCTTGGAGATCACCAACTGTAAGAGTGAAGTCAGAAGGATGAGTGCTGCTGATATCAGACCCTTTAATTCCAAAGTGAATGGTGTTCTTGTGTTTGTGTGTGTATGCACAGAGGCCGTAGGATAACCTCAGGTACCATTCCTATGGCACTGGTCACTTTTTGGTTGGAGACAGAGTCTCTCGATGCTCTCAACTTTATCAAGTAGCCTAAGCTGGTTGACCGGCAGCCCCAGGGATTGACCTGTCTTCACACACATATTCCTACACCTTGGATTATTTTCTTCATGGGTTCTAGAGATGAGCACGTGGCCTCATGCTTATAAGGCAAGCATGGTGCTGACTCAGCATGTCCCTAGTCCCAAAGTCTGATCCCCTCAGCCCCTGGCTCAGGTACACTGAATAACCATGGGCTACAGAACTGAAACCCAAGGGCTTGACTTCACCTTTTCTTCAGTGAATATCTGTGAAAGCTCCTTGAACTTGGAACGTGAGTGGCAGACTTGCCTGGCCTCTCCATAGAGAAAAAAATGATTAAAAAGGAGACAGATGCTTGCAAGCTATTTGTCTGTGAACCATTCTAAACCCCCAATGTGCCTGCCCAGGGAAAAGTGCCTGGTATAGTTTCTAGGAGCTGTTGGATGCAGCAGGATGCTCATCCCTGGGCAGGACCCCAGATTCCTGTTCCATTAGCCAGGTGTTAGCCAAGCAGTTGGAGACAGGTGCTGTGCAGGGAGACACCCAGTCTGAGCCTGCCTAGGGAAGCCCCCATGTCCATTTGGGAAGAGTAACAGCAGGCATTAGATCCACAGACATAGGAGAGGCCAGCTTCGCTGTCTGGGCAGAGGGCCAGGAACTGGCAGTCCTAGCAACAGGTGAGACAGCATGGTGAAATGTGGGGAAAGGTAGCAAGGGGCCCCAAATTGCCAAGGACAGATTGGTTAGATGGTAGGAAGGCTCCTCTGTTGGTGAGTTGGAGCCATGGCGTCACAGATCCAGGTCCGGGCCAGGGAGCATGGGATCCTCTCATCAAACAGAGATGGCGTGTGAGCTGTTTCTGGCTTGATGCACATTTAGTAGGTCAGCAACTGGGCAGTTGCAGCCAGTGGGGTCTGATTTTCTGGATTTTAGACGCTCAGTCCATGTGACGGTCAGGGTTATACAGCCATGAGCAAGCAGGGTAACCTGTGATGGTTGCCTGGGAAGCTGCTTGTTCTGTAGACAAAACTCAGAATGGCATCCTGGGAAAGAGGACTTCCCACAGGGACAAGCCTTGCCCCTATTTTCCCAGGCTCTGTTTCAGCTACCCTCCTGCTTGCTGGTCCATAGCTGATCCATGAGAGTAATTGTACAGCCCGAGACACAGGAATGAAGGAAGCTGTGTTGGCCATTCCTCCTCACACCCCATTACCTCCAAGGAGTTGGAGAAGAAACCTGTCTTTACTTTCCAGCCATGGTCAGTGCAAAAGCAAAGAGGACCCATCCTTTGGGATGGCGGGCTAAATTATTTACAAAACATGGCTGGAGCCTCAGGTTGAGATTAGGGCTGGGCCAAGTGTGAGCAAGTCTTTTGTTCTCACAGCTGGCCTTCCGAATCGCATGGAGCCAGCACCGTAAATAATACTGCTATTGTCTGCCGGTGTCAGAGACAGACAGAAGGTACATTTGGCCCACGTCCAAATACCGCAAGGGCCACTCATAGTCACAGTGTCCAATTACTGCTGGCTTGACTATAAAATGCACTTCTTTTTTTCGGAGCTAATTTAAGAATGGGTGGCCTTAATGGCTTCTGCACAAAGAGAGGATGTGCTGAAATGAGGGGTGGAGGGGATAAAGCTATGTTCAGACTAGACACCAAACTGGTGTGCAGAATAGACACTGTCCAAACAGCAAGCCATTGAGACAAGAAAAACCTGCACTCCCAAGTCCCTTAAAAAAATGGAAGCTACTATTTGCAGTGCATGTGTGTGTGAGAGAGAGAGTGTGTGTTGTAAAAATTTATCTACTCGGTTGTGAATTTTCTTGCAAACTAGATTCAAGCTGTCAAAAAAGCTTTTCCCTTGACAGCTCTGGCTGTCTAGGGAGCCACAGGGACAGAGTGACCTCCATCTCTATCCCCCAAATGGAGGAGGAGTGGGGCAGTGGTAAGGAGAGGTACAGCCTACTCATCACATTCTGGGCCCCAGGAAGAGCACTTTCTCTCTTTGAAAGCTGCCGATCAATTCATGAAAGTTAACAACTCATGGTTTACAGATGATGGTAAACTGGGTTTTCCCTGAGTTCTAATGGCTTCCTCAGCATCACAAAGTCAGTGGCAGGTGAGCAGACCTGGAGAGGTGGTCCTTAGAGAACTTAGGGGTATCAACACCAGTCGGAGCCCTCTAATGATGGCCTAGCAATGGCCAGCCTATTGTGGGACCCTTTGTTTGGGTAAAGCTGTGGAAAATATAGGTGACATCTCCCAGAGGAGGTGAGATCTCCGCATGGGGAAGTTCACCACAGCCTTTGTAGACTCCGCTCACTTGAACACACTGCCTCTGCTCGGATTTTCTTCTTTGTCCCTGGAAATCATCAGGTTTAGCGTAATCCATTTCCAGGGCCTCTAAGGTCAGTCATTTTCAATACCCACCCTTTGTCGACAGATTCCTGACAAGGACACATTAATTTGTGTTTCTGATACAGGGCAGGTGGGAGAAATACTGGCTCATTAAAAAGAAGAAAGGGAAAATAAGTCTCACATCCTCTTTTTCCAGTACCAACACGGTACCAAGTGTACCCTGGAAGGTCAGCAAATAGCACCCAGATTGACATTCAAGAATGCCAGAGGACAAACATCCCATGTCTCTTTCTGTGTCGCGGGAAAATCAGACGCACCTTTCAGATGTATCTGCTCCAAATTTCAGAGGTTTTTCTAAGCACACATGCTCCTGACACAGCAGAGTGAGCAATCAAAATGTTAAACTCTTGATGGCTCTGTGACAGTGAGTTCCAACACTGTCCCTTTCATCTTGCAAAGTCTCACCGAGGGCTTCACTGGGAGAAAGACCAAAAAGCCACAAAGAAAAGAAAAGAAAAGAAAAAAGGAAAAAAATTTCTGTTTCGATTTGCCGATCAGCAACCTGGAGAACACAGCACGCTGTCTGCCAAGGAAAATGAGGACATTTTTTCCTGGTCTCTTTGAATCCTGAAAGATAACACCTTCTTTAGGAAGTGAAAAGTAATGTCTCATTTCTTAAGCAAACTTTTCAAAGACCTGAAAGTTGGATGGTGCCAGCCCTGTTCCAAGCGCATCACAGACCTGTGGGCTAGTTGAGATCTTAGAGAGCCTGCGGGGAAGTGACATCTTAATGCTCCAGCCAATGACTGCAGGCTGCAGGGCTCTGCAGAACAGAGATGCTGCATGGGTGATATGCTAGGCTGCACTGGAGCCTGACCTATTCCAAATTTTCCCCAAACACCCAAGTCATTTCCTTCCTCTCCTTTAGCTCATTCTAAACTCAGGGGGATTGTCATAAGTCTCTGCAAGGTGAACTCTGACCTTATGTTGTCATTTCAATTAATACATCTGACCCACAGAGATGCCAGGCAGGTTCTTAGCTCTCCACAGATGGGTCAGCATTGATTCATGGTTGGCCACAAAGTGATCTGCCCATTTGTTCCCTAATTCATTCCTTCAACAAAAGGACTGGTCGTGCGATAGGTACTTGGTCTTGCAGGCAGATTTGAGACAAAAGGGTGGAGGAGACATTGGGCACAGTGTGGAAAAAGAAGAGAAACCATATTTTAAGTGAATTATATGATAAGACCTCAGAAAAGCAAACAGAAGTCTTCCAGTACAAAGGTCATCAGAAGGGGTGGCTCTTGCATGGGTTGGGCTGCATGCATTAGATCGAGTTGGGCTGAGAGATTCACCCTGTATAATCCTTGCATATACATCTCTGCTCAGGTTATTGCCCCATGTTATTGCCTGTAATCTTACCATCTGGACTCCTCTTGGGCCACTCTCCCTCTCAAGGCCCTACCATGCTTCTTCAGCTCTCTGCCCTCACTACCAGGTACCTGCCTGTAGATACTACAGCATGTTTTGTTCACAAGTATGCCAGGCGCTCCCAACATTTCCTATGCCCACTTTAGCCTGTACTGTTAGTCACAGATACCTCCTCTTCCTGCCCATATTTGTCCCAGCATCCATGAACTGGTCCTTCTTTTGAAATCTCTGCCAAGCTCTCACTGCAGAATGCATCCCTTGTGCTTGTGGAGATGTGTATGCAGACAGATTTACAGAGACTTCCAAAAGACAGCTTTCAGAGTTAGAGCCTTCACCCAGTTCCTCCTCCAGCCAAGATCAGCCAGTGCCTATTGTCAGAGAGTGTGTGTCACAGCTAAGAAGCCCACACAGGCACGCCACTGCCCACTGAACTCCACCCTACTTGAAGAGCATACGTTTCCCTACCCAGGCTGTTCTTCCATCCCAGGGTGCAGTGTTGCTTCTTGATGCCATCATGTTTAACTTTTTGCAGCATCCCCTCCCATGTGAGATATTCTATTTTATAAAGGTGAGTCACAGCCTAGTACCCACCTATGGGAATGGAAGTCATTCAGTTCTCCAGGTGAGCAGAGTGGCCCATTTTGAGGACTTAACTTTGAACTCACAGCATTCTTCTTCCTCGTGGGCAGATACAGGGTCCGTGTCTCAAACGTTAACCAAGCATCTTCAATACTCCAAGAATTACAACAAAAGCCTATATACTAGGACTTGATGTGAACGCTGCACTGGGAGTGGATTGTGAGAATTGCCTGAGACATTCGATTTGTATTAAGATAACATAAACTAAGATGATAAAATAATATTTGACATGGTATGTTCTGAGTGACATCAGAGTTATAGGATCTAGAAATGGCAATGCATGAATATCTGGACTTTGAACAGGCCCTAAGACCTTGGAAATTGGAGATCAGGGACTGGCGGAGTCTGCATTACTCCGGAAGTAATAGTCTCAGCTGTGTGGATCATATGGTCCTGTCACAGTTACTCCGTTCTGCTACTATAACCCAAGAGTTACTGTGGATGGCACACAGGAGAATGTGCGTGTTCACAATAAAACTTCATCATCCAATCTGGCAGCCGTACTTCAAGAGCTACTGTGGATGGCACACAAGAGAATGTGTGTGTTCACAATAAAACTTCATCATCCAATCTGGCAGCCGTACTTTGGGCCACTACCTTTCAACAGGTGTTCTAGTCTGTGAGGTACCTGTGACATTTAGGATTTGAACTCCTTGAGGGCAGGGGCTGGGTCTTACTTCACCAAAGTGCCCCAACACCAGACACAGCACATACCTGAGCAGCAGGGATCTGTGTTAGTCATTGCTCAAGTGAACAGACTAATCTAGTATCTAAGATGCCATGAAAAAGCAGAGTCCATATAGCAAACCAGCTTTGTTTGAAAGTTTTAAACTGTGCTTGATGTCTAAAATGCCTTTTGGTCATCCAGGACATCCACAGCTCACTAACTCAGCTGTCAGAATCACCCTTACAACCCAAGGCTCTGCTAGATACCACAGCCTGCTTCCAACAAAGACCTGTCGTGTCTAAATTATTGACACAATAGACCATTGTAACTCCTTTGGACTCATTAGGCTTAATTATGTCAAGGTCTCTTTGAGGACTCTTTAAATCTGAAGATTCGTGAGATAATAAAGTCTAATAGCTCCTTCGGAGCCATAAAGGTCTCTTTATGTCACCGGCTATTTGGAGCTTCAATATTCCCTAAGATTAATATCACAATATTGTAAAAATGACAACAATTACCACACCCTCAATGTCTTCTGCATGTGAGCTAATAATCGGGATTTAAATGGCCCACTCTTGCTCACTCCTGGGATCTCTGTGAACAAGGAAAGGTGAAGGATTAACCAAGTTCACTCTCAGCCTCGTCCATGCAATGCCTCCTTCTTGGAACGCAAGCCTTCAATTTCTAGCCTGGGGAAACTTGCATAAGGGAAGTGGCCACCTTCACCATCCCTGATTCTGTGGGGTTTGGTATGAGGAACAGTAGGCTGAAAAAGTGACAGTGTTAAAAGACAAGTGGCAAGCTGTGATTGTGCTCCAAGATCAGAAGATGCCTGCCGATGATGTGCCACAGAGAGGACCACTGATGTGCAAAGACATCGCGAGGAGGGATAAAGTTCAAGAGTAAACGTTGGGATGCCTGAGATCTCTGCAAAGTTGGGATATGCACACTAGTGAATCAGTGGGAGAGTAGATTACGATTGCATTTGAAAATTAAAATACATTAAAGGATAACAGGCATGACATCTTTGAAATAATTGTAAATCCTGGCCACTGGAAGCTTAGCTGTCACACTCCCATTCTACAGAATTATGGCTATGTAGTGTGTTGAACAAGCATTAACTGGGCCCCCATGACTTCCATTTTCTGTGATGTGCTCTGTATAATTCTCTCCCGTTGTTGGTGGTGGACAGGGCCTTTGCCTTGTGTGGAACCAGAGGATGATGGGATGGAAGGGTACCGGCAGATCACTCTCATGAGTACAATGTGTGTCATAGCAAAGGTGGCCACAAAGCATCACCTCTGAGGCATTTCCATGTGGAGCCCACATATGCTATGGTCTTGCTCTCCTTGTAGGCTGTGGGATGAGAGCTCTTGTAATCCTGCAGCAGCTTCAGAACAAATTTTGCTGACACCCCGAGTGAGAACGGAAGCAGGCACTGCCCCAAGTGAGAATCCAGCTCTTCAAACCTAGATCATGCTCTTGTCAAGGACCAAGTGAAGCCATGTCTGTACTCCTGGACACAGAGACTCCAGAGCACCACACCTCGGTGACACTTTAAACCATTAACCTGTGATAATCCACTGGGGGAAAAAACATGAAAAAAATCAATACATTTGACTTTAGGGTTTTTTTGTATGAAAATTAAATCATAGCAGAGGACTCTTTTATATACACCTTTGTAGGTCAGGTTAGAACTCCTGATATCACATGGTTGTGTCAAAACATTAGGCCCACGGGGACAGAGACTCCGCCTTACATCTCACAGTGTCCATAATGTCTAACTCAATGGCAGGTACTTACTGAGCTTTAGATTTATTTAAATGTATGTTCACCTTCTAAAAACTAAAATCTCATAGAATTGAAATTAGAAAAAGCAAATCTGTGATGATAATGAAATATTTAGCATGTATATGTCAATAATAAACAAAAGAGCAAGAAATTGATAAGAAGGTAGCAGGCATGGAAATCCTACATTTTGTTGACTTTGTGGAAGGCCATCAGCATTTCACTCCCCAGCAGAGCACACTCTCCCCAGTACTGTGAAATACTAATAGAAAGCAGATTATGGGGTATAAAGTGGGTCTTCATAGTTTTATAATTACTCTGTAATTAAAACTTTAAACAAAATTTAAAAGGTTAATCAACAAAATGATTTAAAATTGAGCAGAATGGCTGTAAGTATAACATGGGACTAAAAGGCAAGCATAGCATTGGTCCAAAAAGTATTTTTTTATTTTAAGATAAATAAAAGTATCGATAGGATAGATCAAAAGTTAGAGGATGTAGCTAAAACAAAGTTCTGGAAGGAAATGTTGAACATTAAATGTACAGATTTAAAAGAAGGAATAGTCCAAGCCAGCACTCTAAGTCTCCGCATTAAAAAGGTGCATAAGGAGAAAAGCACCAAGGAAACAAGGGAGGTGGAGGAGGAGGCATAAAGGGATCAGTGAAACGAGAAAGCTACCAAAGCATGGAAAATCTCTATGATGAGGCACCAACGTCAGGAAAAGGAAAGACCTGGCCACAGACCCCCAGATGCTTTACTACAATAAAAGGGTGACAGGGACAGAGAAGTACAGACAAATCTTTTTATATAATCAAAAAATTTAAATTTTAGATAGAACCTTCTTTGTGCTGGTTTGAATGAGAATGGCCCCATGGATTCAAATGTCTGAGTACTGGGTTCCCAGTTGGTGGAACTGTTTGGAAAAGACTAGGTGTGGCCTTGTCAGAGGAAGGGTGCAACTGAGGTGTGCTTGAAGGGTTCAAGAGTCTCTACGGTTCCCAATATGTTAGCTCCTCATCCTACCCCTGCCTTCTGCCTGCAGATCAGCTGTGTGCTGTCAGCTGTTGTCCAGTGCCATGCCTCTGCCGCCATGCTCCTCATCATGATGGCCACGGACTCACCATCTGAAACTGCACGCCCTAATAAACTCTCTTCTAAGCTGCCTGGGCAGTGGTGTCTTATCACAACGGCAGAAAAGTGTCTAGAAGGTTGGCTCTTCAGCCTGCATTAGGGATGATGCTGAACCTATCATACATGAACTTCCTGAGAGCTCAGAAAAATGCTCTCAAGTTAACATAATGAGGTCGCATTAACGTCGCAGTTGCTACCAGACATAAAGATGCAAAAACAAAATAAAGCCACAGACTGTGATTTAAAAATCTATAACAAAATCCTAACAGATTGGTTCATATGGGAATGTATGTGCATACGCAAGCATTTATAAGTATATACACAGATACATGCAGAATAATTCACAAAATGATATAGTACATACACAAGAATATGAAAATATGACAAAAGTCAGCAAATCAAGATGACAGTGTTACATTAATATTAAAATCAGTGGAATTCATTGCACTAATTGACTAAGAGTTTTTAAACAAATGTCTTTACTTACATACAGAGAAATATTTGCAAAATTCAAAATGACTTCAGGATAAAGTTCTCAGCAAACCAGGGACAGAAAAGTACATTCTTGGTTTCATAAAAAGTTCCACAAAACTAAGATCATACACGGTGGGAGAGAATACATCTTTCCCTCTGTGACAGGAAGTCATGAAGATACATCTTCTATTGATCATTTGCTAGCAGCATGCTAGATTTGGTGTCCAGTGCAATAGGATAAGCACAGGGAATAAAAGGCAATGTAGGGACTGAAGTGGTGCCTCTTGCTGAGGAGTGCTTGCTGCTCTTACAGAGTCCCTGGTTCAGTTTCTACCACCCGCATGGTGGCTCACAACCATGTGGCTCTGCTTCCAGAGCACCTGATATGCAAGTAGGACACATATCTAGACCACAGAAGAAATAAACAGATATTTAAAAGACGATTCATAAGGGGAAGAAGTATGCTCTCACTTGCTGACAATACCATAGCATACACAGAAAAGCCTGAATGAGATTTAGAGGGGCAAAGATAGAAAAGGAAAGCAACCATGAGCTCTCTGAAACAACGACTTCTTGTTCCCAGTAGACACTGCTATCAAAAATGCCAGGAAGACCTGGGGATGGGCATCTAAACAGGTTCAACAGGGGAAGGGAAGGACCCCAGAGCCCTATGGAATACTCAAGCCAGCGTCTGTTTAGCAGATTAACAGCTTCAGGTGTCTCTCATCCCTGATACAAAGCTGGTTCCCTTTTTTCTGTGGCTTGGTCTTCTGTCTTTCCCAGACATTCAATTCTTTGTTCAAGCCAGGGAATGAACTACGCAACTGTCTAGATAGCCACCAGCCACTTGTGCAAGTGTGTGTATGCTCAAGTTTGTATAACACACACACAAACTCACCATAACAAGCCTATAGGCTGAAAGCAGATGTGGAGGTGATAAAGGAATTCAATGTTGCTATACTATACACAAAATCTATTTATTTCCATAAGTGAGTATTAAAAAAACTACAAATTAAAAAAACAGATTTTTCAAACATGTGATAAGATAAATTCAAGGAAAACTCATACAAAAATCAAATATTAAAAACAAGAAAACACAGCTGAGAAGAGTGAAATGGGAACATAATCAGAAAAATCTACAAAACATGATGACAATGTCTTTTCTGTTCAAACTGATTTGGATATGAAACCAAGCCCAAAGTCCCACAAGGCTCTTCCACAGAAATTGATAAGCTGTTTTTAAAAATTATAGGAGTATATAAAGGACTTAGATTAGCCAAGTACATCCAAAAATGGGACGAAGAAACATAACTAAATGAGTGACTGTCTGATTAAAGGCATGTGCCACCTTGGCATGCTGTTCATTAGTACATACCGTTAATCCTGGGATACAAAAGACAGAGGCAGGTGGATTTTATGAGTTCAAGGCCAGCTTGGTCGACATAGGGAGTTCCATGACAACCAGGGTTACATAGAGAGACTTTGTATCAAATGTGTTTGTGTGTGTGTGAGTGTGCGTGTGAGAGTATGTGTGAATGTGTGTATGTGTGTGTGTTTGTGTACATGTATTAACAAAACTAGAGTGATAAATATGTGCTACACTATGAGAAAAGAACTCTAGAATGGAGGAATGTGTAGTGAAGAGGAGGGGAGCGGCGGGCTGGCCTGCTTTTGGTCCCACC
>LOJH01009474.1:12734-28406 GCA_001685095.1 Ellobius talpinus
TTCTCCTCCTCCTCTCCTTTCTTTTTGAGACAGACTCTCATTATACAGCCCAAGCAGCCCAGAATTTGGGGTTCCTTGCCTCTGGATTACAGACAAGCTCCACCACATCTGTTTGTCCTAGCTTCTTGTAACAAATACCGGGCCAACATGGAACCACCAGACTGGACTCCTTCAGAGGCCACTCCATTCCTGTCGTCCAACCCCTCCAAGTGTCCAAGAAGAGCTCCACCATCAAGCACATACATCTTTTCCTGGAGCACTGCCCAACCGTGGGACCCAGGCCTGTCCTGTAACCCTGACAGGCTCTGTCCGCCTCTAAGGATGCAGGTGGACAGTGGTCAGTGTGAGCTCAACAAGAGGGTGAGGAACAGTCATAGAAAGTGTCTACCGTGTGGCCAGTGCTCCGTATGTTAGCTATTATCATCCCCACAGGTTCCCCCTGCCAACTGCATGGTCATCTCTGATCTTTGCCCCCTCAGGATAGTGACATGACTCAGTGGCCTTGTCTAGACTCCTCTGAACACCCACCCAGAATGACCCCCCTCCCACATCTCAGGTGCTTTCCAACTTGGTTTTTTGCTTTTGTTTTTATGCTGTATTCAACCCCAACACCACACAGACAGCATCCCAGAAGAACAATGTTAAGTAACTGATGGTTCGCCCCTCCCCCCCTACTCTAGACTTCTGGGAGAGATGGCTGTACATGACTCGGGATGAGAGGAAACAGACTGGATGGGGAGGGGATTGGAATCCCCAGCTACCCCCTCCCCACTAGAGTCAAGAGGCCTTTGCTCCACACTGGCGTCTCTTGTCTCTGCCTCCAAGCGATGGTACACGCCTTACCCTGCACCAGAGTGTCCTGTGTTCTTTCCCTGTGCCCTGCCAAAGCCCGCATCACAGTGTAAATCGACACTGCCCTCCAGCCTCTCCAGACAGACAGCTACTGCACCCCAGCCTAACTTCATTCTCTATTTGAGCATATGACAGCTTGTACCTTTGATGATAAAAGCTGGTACAGTTTTGAATATTTCCTTGTCTCCACCATCCATTTAATTTTGTTCCTTTCAATGACATTCAGCCAAAGCATTCTGTACTCTACTGTCTTCAGGTGATACAAAGGTTGGAGAGATTCGGAGTGATGACCTAGAAGCCAGGGCAAAGGCAGGCGGGCAGAGGTGCCTGGTAGGCACCATGCCTAAGATACTCCTTCCTGTAGTGGGGATACCGGGAAGCCCCAAGAGCCCAGAACTGTAGCTGGTCTCTTCACTCAGGAGCTCAAAGTGGGTCCTTTCTAAGGAATTCTAGGTGTTTTCAACTATGGGGGTGTCACTCACATAACAGGGAAAGGGGGAAAAGCATGTTGGAAAGGCCAGGCAGGAAGGACAGACGAAAGCATGATTGCCTGCTATGGAGAATTCTGAAATATGCTGGAGGCAGAGCAAGATAAAATACTAGCCTGAAAGAAAAAAAGCTACTGCCTGTGGCACAACATGAAGCTATGGGAGGCCACAGAGTGCCACCTGGTGGCCACCAGGGGAAATGCTTTATGTGGGTCTGATTCAGGTGGGCAGTCCTCTACTTCCGAGGTCTCTCTGGGTTCAGGTCAAGTCTCCGACACCGGTTGGAAGTCTCTACTGTTCCTTAAGAAGTGGAGAGAGAGAGATCCGTCCTGGAATTCTCTGTGATTCTCACCCTCTGCCGGCTCCCAGACCACCACACGCGCCCCTTCCTCTGCTCCTAGCTGAGATTAAACGCCGTCGGCTCCCTCCTCCCGCCTTCCCGCCCGACCCCTCCCTTCCTCCACCAGCAACGGATTTTGCTGTCTGTAGTGCTCGAAGAGCCATCTGTTGGAGAAAGGATGCTAGTATGAGCTAATCACGAAAACGAGGACTAGAAGCTACTCCAGGTGTCCTTTTAGGAACGTCTCCCGTTCCTTATCAAAATCGTCTTCTCTTCCGTTGTAACCTGTTTGTTTTCGTTGGGACTTCTGGTTTCCACGCAACACGTAAGAGCAGCTTTCTCATTCCCTTGCAAACACAGCTAAGTGTCCCCCTTTCATCATTCTTTAGAGTGGGATTCCTAGCCCAGGACAATTCTACCCTTTGGCCAGACAACACTTGGCAATGTCTGGAGGCCTTTGGGCTGTCCTACCTGGAGGAAGGAGGCTGCTACTGACCCCTAGTGAGAACAGGCCCACAGTGCACAGGATGGCGCCCATTGCATTCCGAGTTAACGCCCAAACACCAGCAGTGTTAACACCAGGGACACTTCTACCTTTCTCAGGAACCAGGACCCTTCTAGAGGTCTGCTTCACTCAGCTGTTCCTATGGCCACGTGGAACCGGAGCTGCAACTCTGGCTGCTGTTTTGCCTCAGCAGCTGGTTGTCCTTGGTTCTTATGGTCAGTCCATCCTCCCTCAGTGCTTCCGAATAAAGAACCTGGGTGGTGTACAATTAAGTAAGAGACGTACATCACTCTACAAAACCAGCATTATCCTTTATACATACACATTTGCACTGGATGGGTTTGATTTTAAATTATGATTATCGTATAACTTCCCCCAGCTATCCCTTTTAACAAAGAAATGATGAAGGCCTGCTAAAGCCCTGAGTAGCAGGCAGAACAAAGAAAAAAAAAGACTCTTGTCAAGTCAAATATGAAAGGCCTAGCGACCTAATTATATCTTGGAAGGAAAGCTTTGTCCTAGTGACACTCAGGCTGGCTTTGGGCCAGCTCAGGTTTCCCCCTTGACAATTTTTAGGAAGTTTCGTGATATGGAGACATTGTTGAAAAGCCAACCGCTTGACTTCTGCTGAGCAATCAGCTGCAGATATCAACCCCACTCCTGCCACTTGGGCGGCTCAGAGTACCGGGTTATCTCGAGCAAAACGAGCTTGCAATTTTAACCCGGGCTTCTCCGAGAAGTCAGGCCACTCGGCCGGCTTCCTACCTGCTTTTTTTGTTGTGTGTGGCTTTCACAAAGGATCTCTGAGGAAGCTTGGTTGAGAGGTGCAGACTGATTTCTAGTACCTGGAATTCTGCAGTCACATTGATTATTAAAGGAGCAACAAATACTGTTTTTCTTTTGTATACACTAAAAAAAAGTTAAGGAAGACAGCTCCTTTTCTCTTCCCTCCCTCTCCCCTTCCCTCCCTTCCCCTCCCCTCCTGTTCCACTTTCTCTCTTGTGCTGGGGACCAAACCGAGAGCTTTGCACCATACATTCTGCCGTCAAGTTATACCCCCACCCCCCAGCTCAGTCTCTTAAACACGAAATTCTGAAGGGACTCATGGGCCACTCTTGCGCTGTTGTAATTTCAAGATTTGAGCATTTTGCTTTGTGTTTTAAGGCAAGGTCTTACACAGCCCAGGTCGGTCTTGAACTCCCTTTACAGCAGAGAATGGCCTTGAACTCCTTATCTGCCTGCTGCCTCTTGAGTGCTGGGATAACAGTGTGCATTGTTACACCTGGTGTTTGCAACCCAGAGTTCTCTACAGGCACGAAGTGAACTTACATCCACAGCCCCAGAAGTTGATGACTTAAAACATTAAAAGTCAATGGAAGTAACCCGACTGTCATGCTGTACCCCAACCCCTGCGCCTCATTCATTTGCTAAGGAAAAGTTTGTTATGCGGGGTCAAGATATGGAGTCAACCGCCTGTTTCTGTGCAAAGTGTTCATTCCTGGGCAAGGAGTGTCTGGTGACTAGGAATATATTATAAATCATATTTTTAGTGAAAATGACAAAGCTCAAGAACCCTTGCCTTAGGGAACCTGTTCAATTTGTCAGGTAGAATTCAGTCCGCTGAAATAGAACGAGCCCGTTCTTGTCATGGGAGGCCTGGTTCCAAAGGAAAGAGCCTTCTGGGGAGCCTACAGGGCAGACATGGTGGTGACACCGAGCAGCGTGCAGACACCTCTCTGCACAAAGCTCTGGAGCTTTGTGGCCCCTGTCATTTTGTCAGCCATCCAAGGCCTTTCATGGGTCTGACATGGACACATGGGGAGCCTGTGGGGATGCAGGGGTCCCACTGTTGCTCACATTTATAACCAGGTTTGGAATCTATTCCTCCAGGGAACAGGATTTTGGAAGCACTGCACATGATTCAGAGAAGGAAAAGGGGTCCGTATCAGCCCCCTGCTCTTCACAACCCAGAGCCTTGCACTATGAACTGGGTACAGACAGGCCAGCTACTTGGGGAGGAGTGGGTTTTCATTTTGTGCCCTATGACTTGATGGTTCTAAATGTCTCTAGGTCGGAAGAGGTGCCTGGGGCAGTTCACAGAAGAGCACAGGGGATGACAGGTGGAAAAGTAGTGTTTCCACATTGCTGAGTCACGTGATCCCCACCCCAAGCCAAGAGGGAGCCCAGCCCTCCAGCCCTGCCCCCAGTTGACTATTGGGCTATGTAGTTACCATGAAAGGGGTAGCAGTGACCCTTGACCAAGACTCTGGCTGTCATTTGCAGGCCACTGCTTCAGAACCCCTCACACCAGCTGTGCTGTTGAAAAAGCCACCTCTGGGTCCCAGTACCTGTCTCTGGGAGATGAGGTTGGCGTCTGTATCCAGGTGTTTTCTCAGGTGACCAGAGAACCACAGAGCAAGCTGTAGTAGCAGGAGGGGTTTCTTGAAGGTGTCCCCATATTCAGAGTAACTTCCAGCCAGAAAGGCATGAGCTTTCCTGCCTTCCTCCCCTGGTAGCTGTGTGCTGTGCAAGCCTCCCCCTGGTATCCCTCATCTCAGCAAGCTCACCCTGAGAGGAAATGCAGCGGTTCCAATAATTTTTCCTGCTTGATCAACTAAGGGGAACACAAGATAAAGCCTGAAGGCCCTCCTCATGTGAGTTTCTACAGAAGCCCAGAAGACACACATCTGGGAAGGGACAAAAAATGCCAACAAGTAGCCAACTGTGCTACAGTCTCTCATTGGCTTCTGCCTCGCTTGCTGTTGTGACACTACTGAGTGTGCAATGCTCTCAAGCAGCCCTTCTGGTGGGTGACAGGACCATGTGTAGGGGAGGCAGCTAGAGCACAGAGAGGTGAAGCAACTGGCTCAGGTCACACAGCAAGGTGGGCAGAGCGCCAAGTCATTCCCATGGATGTGGTGTTTTAGCCAGCCCTCTCTGCTACTCCAAGTTGCTCCTCACTGGAGAAAATCTAGGTACCACAATCACGGATGTTGGGGACTTGATGAGAGAAGGCAATAGCCAGAAATATGAGGGAACCAAGAGAGTCAGAGGGGAAGAGAGACATGCAATTGTCCCAGCTTGCTTCTCCATCATTGCTGATCTCTGCTGTAAGAGGAGAAAACACCAACTCCTTGTAGCCTGCTGGTCCAGAATGACAGAAAGCTGGACACTTGTGCCTGTCACAACAATCGCCTCCTGGGGATGGGCCAACTTCATGCTCTACTGTCCCAGACATATGGGGATTCACAGGTGCTTGGTGGCTGGCGGCGATTGAAGCCATCTCTGCACCCCAACAACCCCTGAAGCTGGCATCTCTTACCAGCTCCCCCTTGCCTACCCTGTTGCCATGAAATATAATCATGGGAAAAGATTTCTTTGGAACAGACATGCTCGTGGGCCAGGCCATGTGGCTTGCCTCCTATTCAAGCCTGTTTGTCAAACTTGAAGGGGCTTGGTGATTAAGTCAAACTGTTCCTAATGCATTTTCTATTCTCTACAAAAACCACAGCCATCAATTAAAAAATTTTAAAAAAAGCAAGCAAGAAAACCCGTGAAGCACACTTCTCTGTCCTGACTTACCATTTCCTTTGATCCATTAAGATCCGAAAGCGGGCCCTTCTTCGTCTCTGGAGTATGAGACAAAGAGGGAATAATTATCCATAAAGTGGCCATCCAAGTGTTTGTTTTGTGATGAAAGAAAACTGTTGAGAGCTTGGAAGAAAGAAGGAATATGTAAGTCTCTCCAAACGCCATCAGTAATAATATTAATGAATTAATGATTTACCCGAGTCTTATATGTCTATTTGCTTTGCTGCTCATAAGCATACATCGTTTCCATAGTAACCTTGACATCAGACCAAACTCCATCGCTCTGGGAACCAAAGGGCAGCTCTCAAGGAAAAGCATACAGTCTCGCTTGCTCTTTTCAGTGTTTGCCAATGGGAAAATGATAAATTGATATGTTCTAAAGGAGCCGTTTGTCTTTTTTCCCTTCCTTCCCATTACCACCGAGGCGTGACATTTGAAACGCCTACTGTATCAACATCTAATTCCACCACCTTCCTTCTCAATGTGCCTTTAGTCTTAGCCAAACACCACTGCTCTCTCCGACGCTTTTCATTTATTTACATATGTGTGTGCACATGCGCATACACCATCAGCTTCTTACCAACAAACAAAAAAGTTGATTTATTTTCTTAGCTGCTTTTAAAAAAGTCAGTAATCCCATTGCTCATGTGCAAGACTGTGTTACAGACTTTATAAATGCTCACAGAGTGCTGGTTGATGAGGATAGAAAGTTCTGGATAGAGCAAGTTTTAGAAGCTTATGTATTCATAATAGCTTAACTGTCAGTGGGCTGAATTTCCTCAGCACAAGTTCACAAAGGAATCTGGCCAGACAGATGAATATAGGCATCTAAGAATAGAAGAGATACAGATTAAGACTCACACCCAAGTCAGCGTCATTTCCTTGAGTTCCTGTAGCTTGTGAACACATTCCTGTAGTCTGGCTCAGTGTCTAAAAGCATTTTGCTGCTTTTGTAGAGGACCTGGATTCAATTCCCAACACTCACATGGTTGCTAATAGCTGCTCATAACTCCAGTTTCAAGAGAGCCCATGCTTTCTTGTGGCTTTTATGGACACCAAGTACACACATGCTATACTTACATACACTCAGGCAAAACACCAATTCACATAAAATGAAAATAAATATTTGGGGCGGGAGAGGTGACTCAGTACAATTGAGCTCTTGTTGCTCTTCCAGAGGACCAGAGCTGGGTTCCCAGCACCCACATCAGACAGCTCACAACCATCTGTAGCTCCACTGCTGAGGACTTGGCTCCTCTGGGCCCCCAAAGACACCTGCACGCATGTGTATGTACTTCCATGCACACACACCACACACAAACACACACCTATACATAATTAAAAATAATAAAGATAAAAATTTTTATTAAAAAAGAAAATATCCTTGTAAGATGACTTGGTGATTTTCAACTTAGGGAATGGAGAACCAAGAAATAGGAGCCCCAGGAAGGACTCCGTATTTACTGAGAAGAGAAAAATCAAGCAGTGAGAGCACAATTTCACCCCCTCAATGAATGTCTTCAATTGTTAGATCTTTGATAGCTGCGAGAGAAGCAGCCATCATGGTCAAAGCAAGGCTTAGTGGCAAGGGTGATAACATAGAAGGATGTCCTCGGAGGGTAAGACATCCCTTGGCCTTGTTTAGTCCTCTGGTCTGGATGGATAGGTGGATCCAGGCAGGCATATGATAGGGTGCTGTAACACAGAGAGGAACACAGAGAACAGACTCCATGCAGCCGGAAAGAAACAGGAAAGCATTTCCTGGGGTTGGGGCAAGGTCCTGGAAGGCACCCAGGTCAGGAGACAGTCACAGGTCTAGTGCAACCTTTGACTTCTCTCTTGCTCAGACTCAGTGACTCCCTAGCATTAACTGCTCTGCCTGTGATGCCCTATTATCCCTCCTGAACTGTGGGAGACACGGGAGAGTTCTCTTCTAAGATCAGAAATATAGGAGGCAATGGTCCAACACTCACGTTCATAGCTGAAGGTGATCAGAGTCACACAACAGGAAAACAGAATGCAAGGCGATCAGAGTCACACAATGGGAAAACAGAACGCTAAAGCTGAAATGGTCCACTTGGGTGGGTGACAGGTGTCATGCGTTCTGAAATGAACTCAGATTGGAAGGTTCAGGCTGCAAACTTTAGAACTTCCAGAGTGGCTTGAAATTTGCTTGGAGTCAAAGTCATAAAAAAATAGATAATTTCTGGTTCTTTTACTCCTACAGTGTGATCTTGATCCTGAGGCACTGATGTCTGGGGAACCCAGATGGGTTGAAGTGCTCGTGGAGAAACCCAAAATCAGGCAACCCTATATCCTTCCACTCAAATTTCCCGCTTAAAAAAATTGCCCAACACTTTTAACATGTACTTTGATGGCTTCACACATACACAGAATGATGTCTATCATTTCACCCCATTGTCCTCTCTCCTCTCCCCTTCTCCTGCTCAAACACTTCTTCTTCCAAGAACCCCCCTCCTGCATGCCTACTTTCATGTCCTTTAGCACATGTGACCTACCATGTGTAATTGGGGTTGCATTCATGAGCGTGAATGGAAGGTTATTTACTAGCGCATGGGCAAAACCAAGCCTCTTCATCAGCGGCTATACCGTTTAAGAAGCTGAGGTTCCTCCCTAAGCCATCACTGTCAATTGTTCCCTCAGGGAAGGCGGGGCCTCATGTGCTCCTCTGTGATGAAATGTTGGCAGGCCTAATCTTGAGTGGGTCTTGGAGGGGCAACCACAGTTGTGGTGAGTTAATGAGAGCAATGGCCATGTGATGTCTAGAAGACATCTTTGTTTCTTTGGTTTTTAACATTTTTTAAAAAATGTGCCCTGGTGTTTTGCCTACATGAATGTCTGTGTGAGCACATCAGATCTTGGAGTTACAGACAGTTATGAGCTGTTATCTGGGTGATGGGAATTGTACCCAGGTCCTTTGGAAGAAAAGTCAGTTCTCTTAACCACTGAGACATCTCTTTAGCCCCCAGAAGACATTAAAAAGGCTTATTTAATTTTGTATGTAGAAGTGTTTTGCCTATGTGTATGTTTGTGTACCACATGCATACCTGGTACCCAGCAGGCTAGAAAGGGGGCATAGGAGTCCCTGGAACTGGTGTTACAAGTGACTGTGAGCTGTAGTATGGGTGCTGGGAACTAAATCCAGGCCTTCTACAACAGCAGCAAGTGCTCTTATCGCTGAGCCATCTCTCCAACCCCTCAGAGATGTGTTTTCGCAGCAGAAACTCCCATCTGGTTCTTCTGTTCCTCTTCTCCCTCTTCCTTGAAGTTCCTTCAGCCTTAGAAGGGGTGATACAGATGACTTACTTAGGGCCAAGCACTCCACTGCCCCCTTTTAGTCAGAACTACAATCTGTTATGAATTTCTACATTAATCACTGCCTGTTGTGATAACTTTTTCTGTGAAAGGTTGAGAGTATCGATAGTCTGTGGGTATAAATGTGAATATTTAGAAGGTAGCTGGATCACATGTCCACTTAAAATAATAATCGTGAGTTCCGCCTAGGGCCTATGATCTTTTCAGTTGCCAGGACTTATCCAGGTTTATAGTACCAGACATGTTCCTTCCTGTAGAAGAGGCCTCAAATCCAATCAGAATGCAGTTTGTCACCTCCAGAACATACACGCAGCTCTTTCACCAATGGTCACATCTAGCCAGGCCAGTCCTTATTGTAACCCAAAGGATTGTAGCTGGATAAGCCTGTCGACTTTTCTTCCAGTTCCGTTCCAGCTTGTTTTCTTCATGTCCTACCATCAAAGGGCGTAACATCTTCAACAGCAGAGAGCAATGTAGCTGGCTATAGAGGGGCAGGGCAGCAGGACACAGCTGACTATACCATCTCTCACACAGATTAACCAGACCTCCTGATCACATGCAGAGAAGGAACCCACAGACTCCAAGGGTTGAACCTTGCCTCAGCCTCTGAACACGTATCTGCATCTCCCAAGAAAGACTGTGAGGGCTATGTAGTCCAAATGGTTTAGACAGGAAATAGAATGCTCAAAATGACTAGGGAAACACAATGACCCTGGCCTGGCTGCTCGGCCTCTGGCTTGGTTAAATTCATAGACGGCATATGTCACATTCCCGGAGTCCCAGCATGACACATGTAGATGGGACGCCAGTCCTCTTCTACCAGCAAAGGCTATTTAGAGTTTCTTGGCTTGTTGGCTGTAACCGAGACCTAGTTACAGAATTTAAAACACACACACACACACACACACACACACACACACACAGAGTGATACCAGGACAGCCAGAGGTACATAGTGGGACCTGACTTGAAAATGCAAACAAGACAGAAACAAAACAAGGTTTCATCATGTAGTTCTGGCTGGTCTAGAATTTGCTATGAAGACCAGGCTAACTTTGAACTAAAAGAGATCTGTCTGCCTCTGCTTTCTGGGTACTCGGATTAAAGGTGTGCACCACCATACCTGATTCCTATAGAGCTTTCTGAAGCATAATGGGACCCTGGTCAAGACAGTCCTATGTTGATTAATGACAGGTATGTATAGGAGGGACTGCCTTATTGAGTGATATCATTGCTGTGTGAACATCACAGAGTAAACACATGCTTATACCTGGTGTAGCATGGTGTAAGCACTTCCCATATACCCCGGTGTTGTGGGGTCACCATGGTATATGCAGTCCATCATTGGCTGAACCTGAGCATCATTCTTCTGTGACTATATTTGAAGGTCCAAGAGCACAGGGGTGAAAAGGGCCTGTAGACTTCACTTCTACCACATTCTGGTGCTCTTGCTATCTGACCTAGACTCCAAGGTTCAACTTCCTCATGCCTCAGTTTCCTCACTAGCACAAAGGGTGATTTGAAGGACACTAACTCAGAGGGGACCTCAGGAGCACACCTGCCTGTGGTACACATGGCATGTGGCTGCCATTAGTGTGCAGTAGTATCTTTTCTGGTGCTGAGACAGACTACCAGGACAGAAAAACAACTTTGGGGGAGAAAGGGTATATTTTAGTTTATTGTTCCAAAGAGACTTTCTTATGCTGGGGAAATCATAGCTGCAGGAACAGGAAGCTGGCAGATCATATTCACCTGCACACAGGAAGCAGAGAGGGAGACCAGGAAGTGGGGTCAGGTTCCAGTCACAAGCTTGGCACCACCCCCAAAAGGTTCCACAAGGTTCTCAAACATTGCCACCAAATGGAGACCAAGTATTCAACTAAGGGAGCCTCTGGGGCACATTTCTTATTCAAACCACAGCAGTCACCTGATCCAGGATGCACGTGATTGCTAGGCCCTCAGAAGGCAGGCACTGCTGTGTGTGGAAAGAGCCCTTCCTTTAGGGGGATGAGAATCCCAGTCTCTTGGCCTTGTGGGTAAAGTCATCTCCTTATTTGCATACAAGGAAATAAGAGATCAGAAAGTTCCAGAGATGTGTCAGTCACACAGCCAGACATGGAGGAAGCCGAACCGCAATCCAGGCTTCTGTGACTTCAAAGCCTTTATCCTTGCGATCCCCTCCAGGCTAATGACCCACTGTTCAAACACAGTAAGTGTGGGACACCGACAAACGTGCAGTCCTCCCCGAGGACAAGCGACTCTAGTTAGCACTCTGGATGCAGCTTCCTACATCAGGGTCACCCAGTCTGCCACAGGCACCCCTCTCTCAACTGAGTGTTCTGAATTTAGGCCATAATCACAAACTAATCAGGACTTTAGACACTGGCATCTGCCCCTCCCCCCGCCCTCATGGACCGGGCTGTGAGCCAGAACACAATGCCTCTTGTTTTTCTCCATTACCACTCTGGTGAGGAAGGAGTCACTTTCAAGGTGGGGTCAGCCAGAGGAAAAGCAGACGACCTGTGCCCTGACCCATGGGGAAGGACCGATTAGGCCCTCCTCTGGAGGGTGCCTAGGTGCATGCACGGCTATGGCGGGCTTTCTTCAGCTTGGACCACCATCCTTCTCCACTGTCTTCACTCATTCTTGCTTCCTCCGTTTCAGCAATTTCCTTGCTTCTTTGTTCCTTACTTTGTCCCCTCACTGCAGACACACACTGAACACCATGTGCGTGTGCATGTGTGCATGTGTGTCTGTGTCTGTGTGAGCTCCTTTCTCGGAGTTATCTGCTCTTGTCTGATGAATCCTTGTTTTCTTCAGTCTCTCTAAGAGGTTCATTTTTTGGAGAAGAATCCTGTGTTTTGCGTGTGGGGTCACCTGTTGGGGTAGGCGCTGTACCATTCAGGGTTTTCAGGGAGCTGCCTGCTCTGCAGAGCTTTTGGTGTTATTTACACAGGGTCTCACTGTGTGGCTCAGTCTGTCCTGGTGCTTGCTTTGTAGAGCAGTGTGATTTCAAACTCTCCGTCCTCCTGCCTCCTAAGAACTGGAAATATATTTCTGCACCCCTACACCCTGCTTGGAAACTGGCTTTCGGCGTTCTCACAGAGACCAGTTGTCAAGTCTGCCTCTGTCACAGACAGCTGTGTGGCCTTGGCTGCAGCCTCAGATCTTCCAGCCTGTGTTTTCTCACCTGAAGATGCCTGTAGCAGGTGTGGAGCACTGGGCCAGCTCCTTCAGGTGTGAGCTGGGCTCTGCAGCCTGGACCACTGCTATGCATGGCATCACACCCCAGTTATAAGAGATGGGACCCCTGAGGACTCCAGGCTCCCACAGACTGGTCATGGAGGGTGGCCTCCTTTGTCAGTTGCACTCGAACCTCTCCCACACCTTAGCTGCTTCAAGGGCAGACCTGGTGTGAACTATTCCCTAATTGCAGCTTACCTCATCCGTATATGGCCTTTTATTCTAATGTCCTGTAGGACGGCCCTTGTTGCCTGGGCAACTGGGACCTGGGGCTTAATTCCTGTCTTTCACTGTCACTGTCCACCCTCCTCACTTTCTGCAGTCACAGAGAGTCACACAAGACTTCCACACAGGTACATCGTTATGGAGTTTCTCCGGGTCACACCCTGCTGCTCGCCCCTCTCTCCCCCTCCAACAGGTTTCCTCCATTCCCTTAGACAGCTAAGCTTCAACTTCCATGTCATCTGCATATATACTTTATGTATCTGTAAAGAACAGGGCCCACAGATAAGAGAAAACGCAATATTTGTCTTTCTGAGACTAACTTAATTCACTTAATATGAGCGTCTCCATTTTTTCTGCAAACAATTTCATTCTTATTTATAGTTGAAAAATTCCATTCTGTGGATAAACTACATTTTTTAAAATCAATTTGTCTGTCGATGGGCACCTAGGTTGGCTCTGAAACTTGGTGTCTTAGTTACGGTTGTATTAGATTGAGACACCATGGCCAAAAGGCTATTACAAAAGAAAACATTTAGTTGGGGCCCTGCTTACAGTTTCAGAGGCTTAGTTCATTATCATCATGGCAGGGAACATGGTGGCACCCAGGCAGACATGGTGGTGGAGAAGTAGCTGAGAGTTCTATACCCAGAGTCACAGGCAGCTGGAGAAGAAGAAAGAGCCCCTGGGCCTGGCTTGGGCTTCTAAAGCCTAAAAGCCCACCCCCAGTGACACACTTCCTCCAACAAGGCCACACCTCCTAATCCTTCTCAAATAGTGCCACTCCCTGATGACTAAGCCTTCAAATATGTGAGCTTATGGGGGCCATTCTAATTCAAACTGCTACACTAGGTCATTGTGAATAGTGCTACAGGGGATGCTGATGCTGTGTCTCTGTGACATGTTGATTTACATACTTGAGTCATAGAGTAGGTCATTTTTAGCTTTCTGAGGAACCTCCATAGTGGCTAGACTGATTAAATTCCCACCATGATGGTTCCCTTTTCCCTCATCCTTACCCACATCCACAGTTTCCTAAGTACCATTCTGACCAGGGTTACTTAGAATCTCAATGTAGTTTTTGTTTGCATTTCTCTGATGGTAAAGGTGTTGAACAGTTTTTTATGTGTTTATTGGCTATTTGTACTTTAGCTTTTGAGGTCTATCTGCTCATTCCATTAGCCCATTTATTGACTGCTTTGTTATTTTGGTATTTAGTTTTTAAAAACTTAATTTTATTTCCACATGTTTGTGTGTACATGTGTGTGCATGGCACATGTGGGGGTCAGAGAACAATTTTTAGGAGTCTGTTCTCCCCTTCCATCATGTGGGTCCAGGAGAGTGAACTTACGTTGTTAGTCTTGGTGGCAAGAATCTCTGCCAGTGTTCTAGTCTTTAGCTTGTTTAGTTCTCTGTATAATCTAGATGCTAACCCCAACCAGATACCAACTTCTTTGTAGTTTTAGTGCAGCTCCCTCTGGCTTATCCTGTTCCTCCCCAGTGTCTTGGGTCTCCTGCCATCATCTCAGGGATGCACATCCATAGTGCTCTCTCAGTTGGGCACACCTCTGAGGTTCTGGTGTTGGTTACTTTGATAATCACAGCAGAGATCTGGTGTCCGTCCCCATTGAGGTCCTGGCCCATGTACTTGACAAACATGTCCGAATGCATTCATCACCCCTGGCAGGTCCTCTGTCCCTTCCACTTTTCTAGTTTACCTATGGCGTCTTTGCCCCAGACACAGGTTTTCCTCCACTCCACAGCCCTGGCTCTGCTCTTGAAAGTTTCTTTCTTTCTTTTATTTTTTTTGTGTGTGTATGAGACAGGCTCTTGCTATGTTGCTTAGGTTCGAATTCTCCTTCCTCCTGCTTCAGTCTTCAGAGGGCTGAGAGTCCAGGTGAGTGCTCCTCCTGGCCTCTGGAGGCATCTTAAACACTGGAACCTTCTGCGCATCTATCTAAGTCAAGAATTAGTGATGATCCTGGGTTCCTGACACTGTTGGATGAATGAACAATGAATGACCCCTGACGTGGTCACATGTTCTTTTGGTATATGCATTCGAGTGTGATATTTGCTTGTATGCAAGGCAAATGTGTGTGAGTGTTCCGTGCATGTGTGTATGCATACACATTGAGGCCTGAAGTTGACATTGTATGTCCTTCTTTATCTCTTGACATTTTATTTGTCAAGGCAGCAGCTCTTACTGAAGCAGAGTCCCCTATTCTAGCTGGTCTAGGTGGCCCCTCTGCCCCAGGGATCCCTGTCCCTGCCTCCTGAGTTCTGGGGTTACAGGCAGCTGCCCATGCCTTCCTGACTTGTCCCTGGATTCTGATTGTCATGTTTGCACAGCAAGTGTTTTATCTAGCAAGCCACCTCCCAGCCCAAGCTATCATTTTCTCAGGAAGGCTCATTGGAGCCATTTTCATCTAGTTTACTTTTATTCATGTATTTCGTTAGTTTAGCTGTAGTGGGCACAGAACCAAGCAGAAAATGGTGGTCCAGACCCATAGCCATAGCTAATGGAGAGAACCTAAACTAAGGTGTAAGAGCACAAACCCACACAAAGGCAGCCTGCTCACACTGTGCAGCCACACCCTGCCAGGCTCGCCCTCTCTAACCCACACACTAACCGCTATGCAGGTAGGCCTCATTATTCCTGTTTTATCCACCGGGAAATGACCCCAGAGAGTTGGAGAGACTTGTTCAGACTCACACAGATCTGGAGTACGTGGCTGCCTCATGGGCTCAGGTCCATCCCTTCCTGAAGTCTGTGTTTCTTACTGAGGACACTACCTGCTTAGAGCCATTTCTATTTACTTAAGATTTTTTGATTTTTTAATGTGGTGCTGGAGGTGGGAGTGTGTCAAAACCAGGGTCCTGTGCACAGTGTGCATGCTTTCTGCCCCTTGAACCACAACCCTATCCATTAGAGCCATTTTAATTTAACTTACAATTATTTGTTTGTTTGTTTATTTATTTTGTGTTTAGTTAGTTAGTGGTGGGATTGGAACCAAAGCTGTGCATTCTATGCTAATACCTTACCAAGTCTCTAAAGTCACTTCAATTCTATCTTTCTATCTATCTATCTATCTATCTA
>LOJH01009476.1:3284-28406 GCA_001685095.1 Ellobius talpinus
TCTCTCTCTCTCTCTCTCTCTCTCTCTCTCTCTCTCTCTCTCTCCCCCTTCTCTTCTGCTGCTCCTGTCCCCAGAGGCTGGTCTCCCCTTTCCCCTAATAAAAACCCATTCACAAGAACTCTGTTGCACAGCATCTTTCTCTGGCACGCCACTTTTTTAAATATTACAACAGGTGGGGAGGAGGGAGGGCAGGCAGGCATTTGGCCCGTGGCAGGCAGCTGTGTGTCATTTAAGTGTGAACTGAGTCACATGACTGGATTTACTCCATTATTTTCCTGCTTTGTTATTTGAGCATCTATGCCGGGTGTTGGACGCCACTGTTTCTTTCACTGGTCAATTTTGTGTTCCTGGAACACAACACCCCAAGGTAAGGCAGTGATGAAAGTCGATTAGGCATGCAGTTTTGGAGGCTCAAAGTCTAAGACTGGGTTCAGGTATAAAGAGGTCCCCTGGCTTGCATCTCAACATGGTGCACAGCATTACAGCAGAAGGATACTGGACAGAGAGATAGGAAACCAGACACTCAGGACTGGAATTCATCCTGCTCTTTGATAGCTGTTTCTCTCCAGCACCAGAACCACATCACTCTGAAGGCAGTGCCCCCAGTGACCTAGTTCCTTCACACCAGCTCCCCCGTCTCTAGGGTTCCAGGCCATGCCAGCAGCACCATATTGCCGCACGGCTTGGCCACATCTAAGGCACCACATTTCTCACAAGACAGTTTTCTGAGCCAAGCGCAGAGAAGGCCCTGGGAACTGGGGAGCCAGGCTTCACTAATAAGCTATCGTGTGACTTGCCTGGTAGACAGGTGAGGACACTCTTACCCAGCTGACAGTAAACACTTTGGGATCAAGAGTCTTAGACACAGAAAAACAAAATAAAACACAACTTCTAAATGTTGTTACTGGCACCTGAGCAATGTGAATAGCAAGCGAGAGACTTACAGTGACAAAGCTGTCGCTGTCGGATAAAGACGGAAGGACTCGCAGGCAATAGACAGTGTTTGGTATCGGCTCTAAAGGCATGCTGGCCGGACTAGCCCACTTTAGTACTGTGGTCAGTAAAGGCCTTGCAAATTTCCATTACTTCAGCATGTTCCCATACACCTGCTTATAAATTCTTTGGCATTGAGCATTTAGAATGAGAAATAAATCCCAACTAGATGGTTATGAACGCTGTAGGCTGTCTGAACAGATAGAAGTTGAGTTCCCTGGGGGACAAACAACGTATTCCCTTGTCTAGAACACCAGATGGGGACGCTCCCCTGGCCTATCATGTGTGACCTGCGTAACAGGAGAAAGCTTGGTCCCCACCCTACCCCACCCCTCTGATTCCATCTCTGAGAAGGGAGCCCAAATGGGCTGGGCCACTGACAGGCCAAACTCATCTGTTCCTGAGGAGCAAGTCCCAAGAGCCTCCTCCTCTGCAGAATGTTCTGGAGGAGGTGCGTCAGGAACAAGAGGATAGGCGATAACTTCTGGAAGCAGAGCTGATGTCCCCAAAATGATCGTTATTGTCTTGGGTCCCCATAGGGTGTGAGGACGGCATTTACCTTCCCAACAACACGGCCTTTCAACTACGAACTCACACGCTGCAGCACAAGCACCAGCAGTAGCTCTGGTGGCCCAGGCACCGTACTCATCGGGCTGCTACTGTTCCTGCCTTAATAAAGGAGGCCCGGCTCTGCACCGAAGAGAAGACAAAGCACTACTCATTAACCTCTCATGAGGAGGCCCAGACTTTCAATGCCATCAACTGAGAGCAAAGGCCTTGTAGAAGCGAAGTTAAGCATGACCTCCAGAGGGGGGGAGCCCAAGAACACAGTTCGTGGCCAGGTAAGCCCTGCTTTAAGAACAGGGATGCACTTCTTAAAAACCATGACAGCCCAAGCTGCACCTTCAAATGAACGCAGCATGGCCAATACAAAGTTCCAGCAGAACGGCTTCCAAGAGCCCTTCCTCAGGTTCATCCACCAAGTGTGAGCTGTGCTAAAATTATGTTTTATACAATTTTAATAGTGATGTGACCTAGCAATTTTCATTCAAGGTATGTTTAAGGCCATACAAGTAGAGGTTTCTTGCTGTTCACACAGTAAAAAACAACAACAACAAAAACTGTACACAGATTTTTGTAGAACACTGTAACAGTTCACCTAAACATGTTCTAGATGATGAGTGGATGGGTAAGATGCGGTATACCACGTACAGTAGGAAATTACTTGGCTAGAAAAGAGATAGTAAGTGTGCAGACGTGGACCACTATGCTAAATGAAGGGTGTCTGTCTCAAGAACCCAAGTATGATGTTAGTGGGAAGAAACACCTAGAATAGGCAGATCCAACTACAGAAGGCAGTGCTGTGCTTAAGGGAAGTGGGACAGGCAAGTGGAGGGTGCGGAGCTTCTGTTGGCGTCCATGGGACTGCTCTAAAGCTGATTGATGACTCCGGCACACATGAAATGGTGATCCGCACATTACCTCTCAATAGAACTGAGTCGGGGGGGGGCAGTTTGGGCTAGTTGCTGAATGCCCATTTAGCATACAGGAAGCCATGAGTTCAAAGTCACCCTCAGCCCTCAGCCACAACAGTGATACTGAAGCCAGCCTGGGTTATGTGAGATCCTGTCACAGGCAGGGAGGCAGGCTGGCAGGCAGGCAGGCAGGCACGCACGCACAGAACAAAACCTGAACAGAGGAACCAGAGCCACACCTGGTTCCTTTCACATTCATAGCAGGCCCTGAACACTCCCCCCACCCAGTGCTGTCTTCTAACAGGGAAACAACTGATGGCTCTCTTGCATTCAAACCAACACTCAGGCCTAACCATGATGTCTGTGGGGCCGTAGGACAGAGCACTCTCCCTGCCCCTGGAAGTTATGGCTTCAACAGTGGCTGATCGATCTTAGAAAGAACAAAGGTGCCCACCGCTGACAGTGACAGCCATGCATAGCTATCAACAGCACACCCGCGCAAAGCCATGCTGACAGCAACAGACGGCACAGCACCCCACACAGATACACAGACGACAACCAGAGCTGACCACAGAGCCGCTCAGGTGGTGCTGCAGAGGCTCCGAAGAAACCAGAACATCCCTCTCAAACACTGGTTACAATTACCTGCAGTGCAAAAAGATGCAGCAGAGTTCTTCACACTTAGCCACCTGGACCCACGCGAATGCCAGAGACATTTTAGACAATGTAACATCTCTTCGCTTTAATTAAAATATAATCTTGACGTGCCTTGTCTCCAATTCCCTGAAAGACACACTCTGCTGGGTCTGTCCCTAGTAAGATGCAAGCTCACAGTGTGCACTGAGCTGTTACTTAAGCCTGCGAAGAGTCCGAAGCCTGAAAGACAGCGGTTATCCAGTCTCGCCTTCACAGCCCTTTTGTGTAAGTTTCCTCTAAGACTGAAGCATTCCATCCTGTAGCAAACTCGTTAAGCTAGAAGGTAAACAACTCAAAATAGCTTCGGAAAGTCCCTGAAACTGACCAGATTCTCTAGCTTCCCCCCCCAGAGTCAACAACAACAACAAAAAGAGAGAGTACCCCCCTCAGACTCAAGGAAGCCAAGCTACAAGGAAGACTTGAGACCAGACCAGACCAGCTCCCTGGAAGCAGCAGCAGCCCTCCAACCTGCCTGGGAGGGGTCTGGACCAAGGACACTCTCCAGACCTGTGGAGCTGCCTGGAGGCTGTGCGGTATGCTCCAGGCTATTTTGTCGGCTGCCCCCCCAGCCCCCATGCTTGGTGATAGGCTGTCTTTGAGTCATTTCTGCCCCTGTAACCCCTCACCCATATTCCTGCAAGCAACCTCAATAAAACTCACTGGCTCACCAAGCTAGACTTTGGTGGCATTCATATCTCGCCTGCTGTGAGTTCCCTATCTGGGGTGAACAGACACTGTGTCTCCCTGGAGAAGTTTTGTCACGCGATACCCCTTTCCCCACCTTCCCAAGGCTTGTGAGAGATTACAGCCCTCTCATGCTGACGCTAGCCTACTTTCTCCATCTTGTGCCCACAACTGACACCTGGGGAGAGGGTCACAGCTTATGAACACACACCAAGCAGAAGGCTGCTTAAAATACGGGCCACCGACATCATAATGTCCCAGCACAGTGTGCACAATACCGATATTGTGAGACTCTTACTGGGCCTCCTGAGTGTCCCTCAGCTAAATGGTCTAGATGCCTGGGACCTGTACTGTGGAATAAGACACAAATCCTCAAAGGTTTATCCTGCAGCGCCGTTTGTCTATCATGGCAATGCAGTAGGTAACAAGCCTTCTAAAACTTATACATTGCATCTACCTTCCAAAGCTGAATAGAAACAGAGTACTCTAGATAAACGTATGAAACAACCGGCATTTGGGAACAAAATTTAACAAGGAAGGGATGAGGATTTTTAAAGAAATCATTCAGTCCCACAAAACCCAGGCACAACTGGTCGGTCCCCTCCTTTGATACCTTTGTGTAGGGAACTATGTGGATAACAAGAAAATAAGTCACTGTTGGCTGAAAAACACCTCCCCTCTCATTCCCATCCTGGATTCAACTCAGGCAAACTGTGAACACCCAGACCTACAGAGTGACAGACAAACGGGCCAGCATAGGGATGGATAAAGAGAAAAGATGCAGACGGAGAGAGATCACAACGCTAGCACAAACGTAGCCAGATCATCCTATGGTTTTTGGCATCTGCAAGACAGAGCTGGGATGTCTTAACCCACCTGCTCAGCTCTGCGTGGAAGCCCAGAGCCACACCCCATGGGCGGCCTTTTATAACGTGTCTTAGGGAAATGTCATCTCAGGCCACTGAGTGCGAAAAGGCATCAAAGGTCACAATGCCGGGGACACAGCAGCCTGAATGGAAGGATGAATGAAGGCTGCCACAGCTGTGTCCAACATGAATCGAAGGACCAGTGTGTACTTCCAAGGCTAGCTCTGGAATGGACACTCACAGCAGCCTGTCAGATAAGCGGAAGGGTCCAGTGAGATTAGCCACCTTCTGTACCTCCCCCAGTCTGCCGCTCCCCGGTTTCAATGTTCCCTATTTTGTTTGCTAACGGAGTCCTGGGGCTCACAGAAGTGGGCACAGTTCATCAGGGTCATCCTACTACTCCTTTACCAGTCTCTACAAGGCTAGAAATGTGGGAAGGTGTCCACTGTTTCTTCTGAACGACTCTTGACCGCAGCTTTGGTCCCCATAAGCCTGCCAGAGGACTGACACAGAAACCATCCTGGAGTTAGAACCTTTCCCCTCTGCTTCACGGGAAAGGAACTTGACATTTCCGCCATGAAACAGGAGCTCACGGCCCAGCTCCTGAAGCACACTAATTATGGTTGAAGCGAGAGAGCGTGCGAGCGAGGGGATGAACAGGGAGGAACATGGTAAGAGCTGAAATGAGTCCCCTCCCTCCTACTCCTCTGTGCCTCCCCCCATGGTGAGAGAAAGCAGGGAGGGAGCCGGGGCTCACCTGCTCTAATGTGAGTTGCTTGGAGATGGTATCATTCTCCAGCTTTTTAATCTTCTTCATCAGCTTGTTGACCTGAAACTCCTGCTCCTGCTCCAGATGCTGCTCCAGCTCCGCCTTCTCATGCTGCAGCTGGAAGACAAGAACACAGGTGCGGACACTGAGCAACTCGAACGCCATCAATGCCTTGCAAATCCGGGTTTCCAAAGGCTGTACCACTAAGAAGCCGGTCACGAGCAAAAGGGTGCCTACTTATGCTCACGTGTGCACAACTAGTAGCTGATTCCTTGTAAACATGGGGCGGCATCCAAATAGTAAATACATAAACCATAATCAAACCCAGTTATCTATTCTAAAAGAGTTCAGTGGATATCTCTGCAGGGAGGAATTGGGAATCCACGGATCAGAGAGGGATGCTTTAGAACACGTACTGCTGCCTCTTTTAAGTTATACATCATGGACAGAAAGACTAAGGACTTCAGGCACATGCGTGCCAATCAAGAGAAGGTAAGCTCTCCTGCCTTGAGATTTGGGTTTGAACTGACGTCGCCAGGCTTTTGTGACAAGTGCCTCTGCCTGCTCAGCCATCTTACCGGCCCAAGGAATTTTCCATGTAGAAACTTCACACTGCCAGCCATTAAATTAACCGTAACCTTCTCAGATTTGCATCACGTCTGTAGAAAGAGATGTCACAATCCGAAAATACACTTAGCAAATTATTCGGAATTATGCTATTTCCCAAGGTGCACGTAAGCTGGTGTTGGAAAAAATCAGCAACATCAAGTTTTCTTTGCATAATGAAATCATCACACCTCCTACGTCTTGCTGACGAACCCAGGGCGTGTATGTGGGGCGGGGGGGACTAGGGCGGAACCTCTTATATGTGCAATTAAAAGTTAATGCTATGATGTCAAACGTAAAAAATTTACATAATTTAAAATTTTAAAATCAAAAGGAAATTAAAGAAACCCAGGGGTCATAGGGGAGGCCAGAGTTCTCACTGATAACCGGTCATGATTTCCAGCACTCTCATGGGTGGTTGTGTTATAATTGCGGCGCAAGAGGGACCCAAGCAGGACCCGTGGCGGGTGAAAGACCAATATGCCATACAGACAGAGCTTTAGTGGAGAGTTTATTGAGGTAAAGAGAATGGGGAAAAGAGAAAAACAGGCGGGACAGACATGAAAGGAGAGAAAGAGACCGAAAGCTGCCTCCTCAGAGAAATGACAAAAAGGAAGAGTGGGAGTAGACGGGGCTTGCCTCTTAAGGGACAGGGTACTGTCTGCCATGCCTGCAGGCGGTGAGGCAGGGCACAGGGCATGATGCCCTGTACCAGGTTCCCAAGGGGCAGGACCAAGGTGTGCCTAGATACTAACAGGGTGGGGGCATCAATGAGACACAGACACTAAACTACAGTGAGAGTCAGCCCTCTGCTGCAGAACCCGGCAGAGCTGACAGTAATAATGAAGTACACAGAGTTTAACTTCTTTCACTGAACGGTATGTTCGGCATGAGCAGTGGGGCCCGGCCCGACTCACTCATCTCCATTTTTATACGGAACACAACAGCTCACTGAACGGAGGAGGGGAGGAGGGCAATGTACCTGGAAAACAGAGCTCCAGAACCACACCCAGGCCTTGGCCCCATCCCTCAGCGAAACCCAGGACACGCCAGGAAGGCTGCCTTCAGATTCTGCCTCCAGCCGTGCCGAAAGACATGCTTGGCATTTGGAGAATCAAAAGACTAACTCCAAGAAAAATTAGGCCAGCCACTTTCCCTCAAGAGGGGACAGTGGGCAACTGGGAGACTCAGGGCCAGCTCACCCCCAAAGGGACACACACTCACATCTGGCAGGGTTTCTGCTGCTTAGAAGTGCATACTGTCTAAAGGCACCATCTCAATCTGAGGTCATCTTCCACCACGGGAAATGTTCCTGCTGCATCCTCCCTCCCCACAAACAAGCCGATCACCCTTACAGGGACTCAGAAAAATAACAGAAAGCAGATGTGAGGGAATGCTTACAGGGATAAATCTATTCTTAGCTCATTCTTGAAAACTCAGGTTCTGCAAGTCCATGCAGTCATTAAAACTACACGAGTGGCCAGAGCCAGGCAGGGCTTCTGAGCAGCAGACTCTGAAAAACAACCAAATACTGTCATTCTGGGCATGTGTGGGGTGCAGATATGATGTGGGTGGCAGGTACACCCACTATTAAGATGTCCCCGTGCCTTGGTCTGCGAGTTAGGCACTTAAGTCTTAAACCCTTTAATCCATTTGCATAAAGGTGTTTCTAAATATATCCTCCAACATGTTTTTCAACTGCAGGCATTTTATTAGCTGAAAATGGCTCCTTTAATTTTTCTTTTCTTCTTTTTCCTCTGAAAAGAGTATTACTGCTTCTTCCCCCAGGTAAACTAAAACAACAAAGAATGGAATCTAACCCTGAAAAGCTTCTGGCCCAACCCACATCATCTGTCAGGGAATGTTAACCCCGAGAGGCTCTGGCTGATAGCAGGAAGTCACATTTAGACAGATGTTCAACTGCTGTCAATAACCGGCGAGGCGTTTCTGTTAAAAGACGACACAGTGAACTTGGAACAAAGGCCCTGCTGCGGCGTCAGTGTCCTCCAGAGCCTGACGTAAGGAAAACTGGAGGATAAAGCTGTCAGGACCAGGACAAGGTCCCCAGGTTACACTACCATTTGGAAGCTACCGAGCTACCCCAAGCCCTGACTCTGCCAGGGATTCACAGCTGTCATTGTTCCCCAAGGAGAGAACAGAGTCATCAGCCCTTCTGCCACCTCTCAGGTGACAGGCAGATCTGAAGCAGGGCACGGAGTTTCCCAGCAGAAGAAACGGAAGAGGAAAACGTGGCTCAGCGCAGGAATGGCTTACACACCCCCACAGCGATGTGATGAGATTTAAGATGAAGGGGAGTGGGGCAGAGAGGGAGGCGGAGTGGGGGAAGAGGTGTGTAGGGCGGGCAGCGCAGGTGGTGATTTTAAAGATCTCTAGTTTGCCTCAGATAGTCTGCCTGAAATAGAAATTATAAATTATCCGTTTCAGGCAGATTCAGACTGAGTACCCTTAACCTGAAGCCCTTAAATGCTCCAAAGCCTGAAACTATTTGAGCACTGAAAAAAACCTCTACAGGTAGAAAGTGTCACAATCTGCTTTTATGCTGGAGGAAAAAAAAACTACAGGGGCACTCAACACTGAAACCACAGCCAGACTGTGGTAATATTCACACTGTGTGTTTTGACTTGCGTCCTCTTGTCCAGGATACCTCCATTAGTTATAAACAGATAATCCAAACTCCTAGAATACCTGAAATTCCTTACACCCAGTGTCCCAAGCACTTCAGAGACACTCTTGTCTCTTCTGTGCCATTTCAAGCCATCCTGGACGGAAAAGGGCTGGGATGGACACCCTGAATCCACCTGCTGGCTCAAACCATAGCTCCTGACACCCCTCGAGGGAACCTTGTCGGAGGCAGACCTGAGAGCCGCCACCAGAAATGAGCTCCAGGACCCTCGCTGCTCTGTCTCCAATTCGGGTGAGAACCTCCAACTCAACCATTAAATCTCTAATCTCATCAGGGCCCTGCACATGCTGCCACTAAGGTCTGCAATTCTTATGAAAAATAATCCCAAGTTAAAAAAAAAAAATAAGTAGAATGGAGATCTTTTGAGAGAGGGACCAAGGGCCAAGCGGTGGTTGCTCACACCTTTATCCCAACACTTGGGAGGCAGAAGTAGGTGGATCTCTGTGAGTTTGAGGCCAGCCTGGTCTACAGTGTGAGTTCTAGGACAGGCTCCAAAGCTACAGGGAGAAACCCAGTCTCGGAAAAAAACCAAAGAGAGAGGTACCAGATTCCCAATGTTAGACACCTGGCCTGCATGCACATGTATACACATATGCACACTTATCCAAATACACATACCACACACAGACAAAGACACAAGGCCCATGTCTTTTCCCTCGGTCTTTTCCTCCAAATTGTTAAAAAACTTGTGGAGACCACTCAGGCCTAAGGATGCAGGGGACAACACTGGAGTCGTGCAGGCCTGCTCCTAGCAAAAAGTGGCTCTACTTCCACCTCGTGCCCCTCACCTTAGAACTTTGTGTACAGAGCCTAATTACCACATCCCAAATTAGTAACACTGAGGGGTAGCTCAAAACGCTTCCACAGTGCCTCTGCACGTGCCTCTTGGCACAATATGCACCACCCTCACACAGCAGTGAGCACTGTTGGTGGTTCCTGTGTGTTTTAATGACAGTGCACGGCACTTTTAGCACATGTCCCTCTAAAAGTAGGGAATCCGCCTGAGGGCACAGTCATACCCTGGGCACCTTGGGTAACTTGCTGTCATTTATTTGCTCTCACTTGGCATAGGGAACTGTGACCCCGTGCGCCACACAGGACAGAGCCTTACCTTCAAAGGCTAGCGGACAGCCAGAAGCCTTGCAGGTGAGGGTTCCAGCCAAGGTCTCTGGTCCTAAACCCTTTGCCCTTAGCCTTGACGTAAGTGGCCACCCACATTGTATCACCCTGAAGGGCAGTGACCAGAGAACTCTTTACCCCACAATGTCACACAGTGGCTGGATGAATGATGGCACCAGCACTCTGTGCACACTGTCTGCCCTAGAATGACCCTCAGGATGAATGAAAACAACTCGGGGGGTACAAAAGACACCATGATGAGGGTACCGCATCCACAACAAGAACAAAGCTGTGGCGGTGTCGAAGTTCAATGACATGGCAAGAGACTGCTAACGAGGCTGCAGAATGCAAGTAGTGGATGCCACTGTCCTGTCAGGAGCCATCACCCAAACCGACAAATACCCCCTCCCTCTCCCTGAGGTCCTCAACCCCCAGATTCTCATGGTAGTCATCCCCCTGTATCCTCTAATTTCCTTTTCTTTTTTGACTGCCTGTATATATTTAGATACCAGCTTTGCCTGGTTTTGTGACCTTTTTATCCAGTCTCCTCTGCTAATCGTACTTGTTGTAAGTTAAACCGTGGCTCTTATTTTCACCGCATTGAACGTCCAACTAAATGAGTATGCAATGTTCATCTTTTACTGGTCATAGACACTGCAGTTGGTGGTTCTTAAGAGTGAGAGACAAGAAGGGCATCTTCTCCAGGGGGTGGTGAACACGTGCAGACAGGGTGACCCCGAGGGAAGAGTGTGGCTCCTGCATCACATGGAACCAAGAAATGCTAATCTGTTCCAAAGATGTCACACTTTCGCAGCTCTCTGAGCAGAGCAGGATAACTCGCTAGCCCTTTGGCTGGAGTCCTGGCCATTTAGCTACCTACCAATAAGAGCAGCTGGGTCAAATTCTGTGCCATTTCTCCTCCCAACTGTCTCTCTCTCAGGACTGCAGTTTCACACTGGCGGTGTCACAGACACCTTGCCCCACTCTGTGGCTTTCCCTTGTACCGGCCTTACAGGATCTCCTGTGGTGTCTCTGACCCTCAAGGCACATCTCCTGGCGGTGGTGTTGATTCCTATAGAGATAAATCCTAATGGACAATACCTCCAGCCTTGTCGTCACTAGCCTGGCTGTCTCCACGGAGCCAGGGCTTCTGTCCAAAGGCCTGTTTTCCCCATCTACAGTCTAGACGTCTCTCCTGGGCTTCTGACCTTCTGTGTCAACCTACGCCACCAGCTGCTTTCCCACTCTGAAGGATGGGGACCGTTTTTCCAACCATAGGCCTACACCTCTAGGCCTCCTGTGTTCCCACTGATGGCTAAAGTTTATCCAGTCAGGTCAACCTGACACAAGACGCACACTTCCAACCAGAAACAATAATGTCTCCCTCCTTCTCATAAATCCAGCAAGCTTCAGCCCTGGCTTTAACCTCATGATTTCTATTCTCATGATTTCTATTCTCCCTGCTATCTGCTCTATCTCATACTTTATGTCAAAGCCAGGCCAGAGCAGCTTCTGACCCCATGCATCTTTCCAGAATCAATACTAACTCACTCAAGGACAAACCACCGTGTGGACACTCATGTGCAGACTTTCAGAGAAACGTGGCAATGTTGGGATTTTTCAATTACTTTTATGTGTATGAGTGCTTTGCCAGCATGTGTGTCCATACACCACATGTGTTCAGTGCCCATAGAGGCCAGAAGAGAGTCAGATCTCCTGCCACTGGAACCATAGACGGTTGTAAGTTACAGTATGGGTGCTGGAAATCGAACCCGGGTCTTCTGGAATTGCAGTCAATACTCACAACCACTGAGTATTCTCTCCAGCCATTGAGCAATGTCTTATCCCTGCAGAGCTTTTTCGTTTTCTCTAGTCCTCACACTGAACCCGTTCTACTGAGAGCTGCCACGCATGCTATTTACAAGGGGATTTGGGTTTATACTTTGGCCACGGGTGGGCCAGTGGCATTTCAAAAGCAGTTTAAACAATCCGGCAGTTCCTTGCAGCTGTTTTGTGAATGGAACTTATTTGTTCCATGAAAGGAAATGAAAACCAGACAGAGATGAGAGTCTGGTAATTGGGAACGAGAAGCAAGCAAAAAAAACAAACTTTCCAACTGTTTTGGTAGCTATGAAGCAAAAGCAATCAATCTCCCATGGTCCATATTATCTCCAAACACCACTGGCCACAAGGACCATAGGTCCAGCCAACCTAATGAAAAACATATATCAAGGTCTCTCTTCACCTCCCCCACAGAAGGCGAAGCTTCCATTTGAATGCATATCAAGACATTCTTGACCTCGGCAACCCTGAAATTAACAAAACAGTTTCTTATTATCACTATGGCATGTGATTTTGCTGCCTGCACAAACTGAATGAAATGAGTTACCACCTTTGTAGAGGCATCAGGAAGTAGCCTCAAATCCTAGTTGGCATCTTTGAAAAGGATGGTCTGGGAGTCTCTGCTCACTACCAATGCCTAGAGACACACCAGGCATCTCAGAGGCATAAAGCTTAGGGGTTCTGGGGAAAGCACACCCATTTGGGGGGGAGACACAACTTCTCCACGAGGGAGAAGGAGAAAGCAAGGTGTCTTTTCTATTGCTGAGACGAAGCATCATGACCAAGGCAAAATTTAGTTGGTCTCACAGTTTCAGAGGCTTAGAGTCTACGATGCTGGAGCGAAGGCACTGCAGCAGAACAGCCGAGAGCACACAAGTAGGAGGCAGAGAGGGAGGTAACTATAAATGGCACAAGTGTCAAAGCTTGTTCCCAGTGACATACTTCCTCCAGCAAGGCCACCCCTCCTAATGCTACCTAAACCAGCAGCAACTGCAGATCAAGGACTCAAACATACGCGAGCCTACGGGGGCCATTCATGCCGACCACTACGGCAGCATGGTGGGCAAACAAGAACAACTGGGCTGATTTTTTGCTTCCTTCCCATTTTTATTCTGTTGTAAGAGAAGGAAGGATGCTACTGCCACTGCATGGCACCAGTCTGAAACACTCACCACCATCTTCTGAATGACGTTCATCTGAGGCACCAGCTGGGAACCTCCTGGTGCCAGTGGCTTCGCCACCGGTTTCACACAAAACTTCCACATTTCTACAGATGCTAGAAAACTACTGAAATTATAGAAAGCATTCTAACCTCGGGGGCCAAGTTAGTAACAAAAATGACACTCAAGAGGCCGGAGAGACGATGGCTCAGCAGTTACAGGTATCCACTGCTCTTTACAGAGGACTTGAGTTCAGTTCCCAGCACCCTCTCCCTCTCCCTCTCCCCCCCCACACGCACACACACACACACTTTAAAAATAGAATTGATTTCTCAGTAGAATAAAAGTGTAGTCTTTTCTATTCTATCTAAAATGACAACATTTCCCTCTGGGCCAGATCCTACTTCAAATGCAAATCAAAACAAGACCGTGAACCTATTTGTTGTTTCAAGGTAAGCAAATTGAAAACTGGACCAGATTTTACAAACTGAGGAATATGGAATATCCAGCATGCCTTCTTATCCTCAATTATTCTATGATGAAAGCAACAGAGGGTCAGTATGGAGTGAGCCCTACCGGGCAATTGGATTATACTGGTTCTTAATGATGGGAGACAAGTGAGAAACCTTTATCACCCAAGAATAAGGCTGACTGACCATAGGAGCCTCCATGCTACTCCTGACCATGATAGTGGGGCCCCGAGGGCTGAAGTAAGAGTGGCAGAGAGGCAGTTTTCAAGAGGCAAAGACATCCAGTTGACAGAATTTTTAAATCCCATGAAAAGAGTGTTCAGTTACAGAAACAATGCATGTTGCTTGTGAACAGTAAAAGCAGACACACCAACAATGAACATAACCTAGTGGGGTGTGGCAGTGTGCGGCTGTATTCCCAGCACTTGAAAGGCTGAGGCAGCAGAATGGTGAGCTGGGGCACGATCGAGACCTTGCCTCAAAAGGTAATAAATTAATTAATAACAGACTGTATGCTCGGCCCCCAGCCCAAGTGACTGCTAACATGCTGGAGAACCGCTTTTGAGACTTCTAACATACATGCCGCCTATCAGTCTGAGTCTGCTCATTCCAAGCATTGTATTCATTTCAACTCCACATAATGACGACACTGCCTTCTCTCTGAGGGGCTGCAGAGCAGCACCGTATGCTATCCTTCGAAAGCTACTACTCTTTCAGGTCAGCCATCACTCATAAAGTAGCCAGTCCCACAATGCGGGCTCAGAAAGGCATATATTGCTTCGAATAAAGTTTTCGCAAAATAGAAAAGCAGGCAGTGAGACGAGCTACATGCTGCATGTCTGACGGCGTGCGGTTTGCTCTATTAAAGACTCACTTCCCAGACTGATAGTCCAAAGGGCCCTCACCTACAGTTACACGAACCTGATTTTGTTTCTATATAGGCATCTCAGGAGCAGGTATGGGGGCGGCACTCCCTTCTGTCCCTGGAGGCCGAGGCAGGCAGAACTCCATTGGGCCTCGGCTAACTGTTCTCAGGAATCTCTTTGAAACAGATACTAAGAAAACGTCCAATCCCGACAGAGAAACCACACTGTCCTATAAAATGGATGTCCAGTGGTGTTTGGGTGGAACACGCTAAGCACTCTCATGAAGAACAGATCAACTAACTCTGCCACATGTGTCTGTCTGTGGTACCTACAACACAGTCTCTCTTAGCAAGTTTTTTAATTTCAAAACAGAAATAAACACCTGGAAAGCCATATTAAAGGAACTACACAGTTGGAAAAGCCTATTCATGTTGATTACTCTAACAATCTTCCAGATGGAGTAAGTTTTCCCACACCGGGTGGTTCAGAGTTTGAGTATCTGACAAAGGACTGGTTGACTCCATTAAGGAAATGTGTACTAAGGGCCTGGAGGGTGGGGATCAAACACTAGACAGGCCTTTCCTGGAGTTATAGCTCCTCCGACTGGCCAACAATGGAGAGGTTCTTGGATGTGTGTATGCCTACTGGGTTAGTTGCTGTGATGAACTATCTGGCTCATGGTTTGAGGGTGTATGTCCATCACACCAAAGGGTGTGCAGTGGGTGTGTGAAGCTGATCCCACTGCATCCTCAGGCAGAAAGTTCAGCTCTCTCTCTCCTTAGATAGTCGAGGACCCCCGCCCTCAGGGGCGGTGCCACCCCATCAGGATAGGTCTTCCCTCCCTCAGCTAAACCTGTCTGGAAATGCCCTAACAATAGACCTCCTGGCCGATTCTAAACCCTGTCAAGTTTTCAACTAAGACCAAGCATTACAGTTGCTAGCTGACAGAACAGGTTTATAGAGCTGTAAAAGGAGCCCCACTTGGAGACAGGCCAGAAACGCCCACCTCTAAGCAATTCGCTACTGACTACCTTCAAGATCCCAAGACCCAGAAGACGATGGTTCAGTGTGGTTCCTCAGTGAAGAGTGTCAGTTTGAAAACATTCTTAAGATGGAGAGTAAGGACACTGTCAGATGTTAATGTACATACTACCACCGGATTAGACCCTCAAAACAGATTTAACACCATGCATGTTTAAGCAAGTATAAACAACCAACAGCCACCTAAAGATCCAAAGGCCAAGCCAAGATTCATGAGGAACTGTCTAGGAAACATGCTAACTATCCCTACACCCGAGAGTTTGACAGTGTGTTCTGAGACTTGCCTGCTCATCACACTTTATACTGGGTCTCGAGGTGGACACGAGACACAACCACATGAAGTTTCAGACTACATACTACTTTGGGGGGGAAAGGGGTTCAGTTTAGCATGTCATACAGTTCAAACACTATTGTCTTTAGAAAGAAAAACTGGGCGTGTGGATTTAGGATTTTAATACATACAAATTTAGATTTGAGGAATAAGGGAACAATCACTACAGTTCTCCAGGGAAGAGGTGAATTCTTAAAACACTGGGAGAACACATTCGAAGCCCAAGCCTTGTCTTGGGCCTGATGTGCCACCATCACTGCTTCCTTCTGCATGTGGCTCTTACATTTTCTCTTTTTTCATATCTTATTTGAAGGGGAGGGACACTGATGTTAACGGGAAAGACTATGATAGGTGAATGGGAGGCCAATTACACAAACAACAAGACCTCTTGCCCCAGAGATGAATGTTTACACAGAAAACAAATCTCACTGGCTAGGTTCTAATTGTTGGGTGAGATGCTTCAGCCAGATGCTAACAGCAATGTGAGTTCCGTAAGAAAGGCTTTGTCAACTGTGAAAAATGAAGAAAACTGATGGCCCAGCCCTACACGGGAGAAACAACCTGTGATTGTGCCTGTGTCCCCGCGCTTCTAGAAACGGCATGCAGAATAAGTCATCGACTGTTGACAACATGGGCCACAGCGGCAAGTCAAATTAACCTCCTCCCTCTTCTCTCTACATCACAATCTATCAGTCCCTTCCCAACAGCCACTACTGGAATCCACTTTGGTACAAGCTCCAGCACCATCTTTATTCAACAACTAGGAAAGGAAACACTAGAAAAGGGAGAAAGTTAAAGTTTCTACACATAGAAGCTTCCCGGAGGAGCCTCTAGGTGAGGAGGTGAGAACCTAGCACCATGATGACAAGCTACTAGTACCTTCTTACAAGGGACCTCACTGAAACACACTCTTGGTTGTAGTATATGCAACCTATGTGTGATCCTGGTAAACGGAAAATACAAACATGTGCTTCCTTCAATGGCATCTCAGCACAGATACAGATGCCCTTCATATGGCCGCCCACCTGCTCACTATCTCAGCATCTTATTCGTAAATTCCTAAAAATTAGATACAGACTATTTCCGCAGAGCAGTGTTTCCCAACCTTCCTCATGCCGTGGCCCTTTAGTGAAGTTCATGTTGTGGTGATCCCCACCATAAAATGATCTCCATCACTATTTCATAACTGTATTTGCTACTGTTATGAATCATAATGTAAATCTGTTTTTCAATGGTCTTAGATGACCTCTGTGGAAGGGTTTTTCTACCCCAAAGGGGTCGCGACCCACGGGTTAGGAACCACTGCCATAGAAGGCTTTAGTTACATTTTGCTAATAACTTATGTGCCTACAAACAACCAGAGAGGCGAATGAACTCCTAACAGGGACCCAAACCACCCTGCTGTGCTTTGTGAGTGGCTTCACTCAATGACTAGTAAAGGCAATCTGGTCCAGTAAGTACCTCAGCTCACCCACTAGAACATGACCTCACTTCCCCACCACATATGTGAGCGCAGAAGACCCACCTCCACCTGCGGAGGTGTCTGTGACTCAACAGCAGACTCCACAGCAAAGAAGAAAGGAATCTTCCAGCAGGCGCTGAGCCCCACATTTCAACAATGCGACCTGGGTGCAGCCCTGCTTGTGTTTTGCTGGTGACCACTGGCAGTCCTGAGGAGCCTCATGCGCCTCATCCCGCCTTCCTGAGGTGGGCTCCAGAGTCTGCAGGACCCATACCCCAGCATTCTTAAATTACAGAACCGAGGCGACAACCACATTAGCACTTGAGAAATGAAACACTCTTTAAAGCCATTTTTCCAGGAGAAGGAGAGCAAGAGGGAGAGGAAGTGTGTGGGGCAGGGAAGGTCAAAGAGACCGTTTACCTGCATCAGCTTCCGAGAGAGCTCATTGGTGAGAAACTCCTCTTCTTTCTCATAGTTCACGGCGAGGGTTTCTTTCTCCTTCTGCAAGGCCTGGATTTTCTTGAATAACGTGTTACTGATGAATTCTTCTTCCTGCTCAGCCCTCGCTTGCTGTTTAGAAGAATGAGAAGAAAACAAAAACATGTGGTGAGAACACAGAGAATTTCCCCAATGCAACGCAGCTCTGATTTCTAGACCTGCCTATTTTAACACGCGAGAGCTCTGTTCTTAACCATGAACCTTCACACCCCTACACGCAAAGCAGAGGAATTCCTCAGGGGTTCTAGGTACAACTTCCCACTATCTGCATGAACCTTCTTAAAAGCGATAGGTCAAATTATCAAAGGCGAGATTTCAGGAGGTACCCCAAGATCTATACCTGAACACACAGCATCTCTTGTGACAGGACCCAGCCTGTGCAGCACACACCTGACTAGCACACATTCCCTCAATGCCACCACCTTGAATGAACCGAGGCACATCTGCGTGTTCGTGGAACTGTTACAAAGAGAGGTACTGAGTCCTAAAGAGTACGTAAGAGGTACTAAGTGCCTACAGGCCAACTGGAAGACCAGAGAGAGAACCCTCACGGTTTACTTTCTGTAGTAACTAGGAACTAAGAACTCAGGGGTGGAAGGTGGGGTGACTGCCAAAGCAGGAATTACTGAGTTGAAAACACAATGGGGCCAGGCATAACGCAGTGGGTGACAACATTCTTCTGGGGGGTCACCTCTTATTTCCCCAAAAGCTTTAAGAAACAGCAAAGCATAAAAACTCTCGAGGAAAATCCCTTTTAGAAAGAAAGGGACTCAGCTCTATCCAAAGTAAAAAACACCAACCTTTTGATATTTTATCCCACATACATTCCTTGAGCTGTTTTTTCTTTTTTTAATTTTGAGGTTTTCATTTTATGTGAATAGGTATGCCTGCGTGGATGTCTGTGCACCATGTGTGCCGATGGCAGCCAGAAGGCCGTGCTGGTTCCCCTAGAACTAAAGTTATAGGTGACTGTAAACTACTGTGAAATCCAAGATCCCCCGGAAGAGCAGCCAGCGCACTTAACTGCTGAGCCATCTCTCCAGTATCATCTTTTATTATTTTAAATAGATACTTTAATTCTGTTGGCATTTACAAGCAGAAAAGAAAGCACACAGCCAAGTCCAGGGAGAGAGAGCTGCATAAATCCCATGCCTCTGCTGACACCAGACAGCCAGAAGGACAGGAAAAAGGAGGCCGGTTTAGGCAGCCACTATGTTTATCTTTAAAGGGCTGAACAACCACTCGAGACCAGCTTCCCCAACACATACCAAGACCCTCAAGGCTTCAGTGGCAGCACACCCCTGGGTTACATTCTCTCAGTAACCCTAGAAAACATCTGCCAAAATACACTTGTGATACTAAAGACAGAAGGTCTCTGCCCAGCTGGCAGAACTGATGCTGGGCTTAGATCTCAAAAGGGTCACTTGCCACAAGACTGCATCCAAGCCACCACTTACACACGATCACACATTATCTTAAATGAGTGGCAGTTTCACCACAAGTAGTAAGAGGAGTCTCCACCCAGACCGGGCAGACCACCTCCTCCTTCATATGAGACCTACAGGGGCAGTAAGAGATTTCCAGCTAGTACTTCTGACACAAAAGATCAACCTTCAGCCTTCATCTACTTGGTTCCTTTCGTCTCATCATTTCATGTTGAGTTAAAGGGATGACAGACTGTAGTTCCTTATAAACAATAACTTTAAGGGCAGATGAGGACTCAGGGTTGCCCAAGCCTAGGGAGTGGCTGCTACCGTGTGCCGATTGCTTGCAGAGCTGAGGGGAGCATCTTGGAACTGGGTGACATGGACAGTTCTGAATATACTAGCAGCCACCAAAACACACATTCTAAAAGGGTGACTGTCATCTTTTTTTGTATTATTAAGACTCTGCTAATTAACAAGGCATGTTTTACAGAGCTGTGTTTTTCTACATAGTTCTTCCCAGGCAAAGGAGCACATTTTTAAGTTACTGTGATGTTCCTTCCCAACTGACACGCATGGGGGTGGGAAGCCAGGGCTGTGGCGAAAAAAAAAGATTTACCGTTGAAGAGGAGTCATTTATTTCTTGGCAAAGCACATTAGGAGAAAATGCTACTCTGAAACCCCGAGTAAAAGTAACTATCATGTTGACAACTATCTGAAGACTCTCTGAAGCTGGATGTCCTGGTGTGTACCTGTAATCCCAGTATTTGGGAGGCTGAAGAGGGATCACAATGAGTTCAAAGCCAGCCTGAGCTACACAGCAAGATGTTGTCTCAAAAGCCCGGTGGGGCTACCAGAGTTTATGAAAAGCTCCTTCAGCTTCCTGGCAGTTCTAAGTTCTAGCTGGGGCCATCTGGTTGGCACAGGTTATGTTAGACATGAGTTCATAGTTGAAGAGAAAGGTAACATGTATTCGATACTGCCTCGGAGGATAATAATGTTCTGAGAAAATCTGACATGGCATCCAGCGTCCTGCTGGTATCCTGACGGTATGGGTAAACCTGATCACAGCAGAAGCCACACATCACAGAAAAGCATCCTACATCCATTCAATCCTCCAGCAGGCTTTCGCCCACGGTGTAGAGCATCATCTCAACTTTACACCCCAATCTTAAAACAGGCCCTCGGATCGAATCTGTACAGAGTCATTGCTGTATGCATTCCCTACAGGAGGTCAGGACAAAGAGCAAGCCGGGGTGCTAGTCCTGAGACACCAACAGGTTGACAGAGGGAGATAAATCAAGTTCCTTGTGAAATCTCATCCTCGGGTTACATCAGCTATCTTCCCCTGTTTATCTGAAATATTTGAAAATCTCAGTGCCCCTAAGCACGACTCAGTTCAAAACTCAAACCTGCATCTCAAAGCTCAAAGCTGAACAAACAAATCCAGGTTTATCTCTCTCTGTGTGAAGTCTCAAACCAAAATGCAAGCAAGCACATCGGGAACGCAAGCAAGAAGAATGTCTTCATTGTTCTGTGTGTCTGCAGAACTGAAGATGAGGAAAAACACACCGTTCTGTCTTCATATCCAGAACAAATCGAGTTGCTTAGCAATGAGGACATCTGAGTCATGAACTAGTGTCTACACAACATGCTGGTCTCTGCCACCAGTGAGCTCTCAGTGTCTACCGAGGTGAAAATGGACCCTACACTCACCATTATCCTTTTCCTAGCCTACCAAATAGAATTCCAATACACTAGAAAGTGAATATAACCAAATATAACCTCCGGAAAAGCAAGCACGGAGCGACCCTTAGATGGGCTCTTCTCAGTCACCATCACTTGGGCAGAGATTTGACGGCAGTGCCTACCGTGATGGCCTATCACTCTCAGCCTGTTACCCACGGCATTCTGGAGAGTTCCAGAACTATCTATTAGAGCATTCACTGCTGATGAGGACATCCAAGGGCCTGAGTGAACCAGAACCATGCAAGCGGATGTAACACCTGCAGGGCCCAATAAAAAGGCGGGCCGTGTTCCCAAAGCACGAAAGTACAGGCACACACACGCATGACCACAGCTTCAGGAAAAGGCTCTAGCCAGAGCAAAGGTCAAGAGATGACCAACAGGAGTCAGTGCAATGACTTAAGGTATTACCTTGACATTGGCTAGTGATCTGTCTTAGTTACCAAGAATTATGAACTGTCACTGCTTAGGAATCCAGACAGGATCCTTTTACTACTGCAATCATTTAAATTTAAGACTATACTTGTATATATTACTCTAAATATTAAAAAAAAATGACTATTCTGGGACTGGATGATGCTCGGTGGTTAAGAGCACTGGCTGCTCTTTCAGAGAACCTGGGTTTCAGAGACTACCAGAACTCACAGCTGGCTTACAATCCCATCTCTAACTCCACCTCCAGGGTGTCCAATGACTTGTCATCCACACACCCAAACACATAATAATAATAATAATAATAATAATAATAATAATAATAAACATTCCGATTGCTATCCTGTTGTCTAGTCATTAATGATCTAAATTTAATCCTTTGGGGGCACCTGTGCCCTGTCAGAGACACATACAGGTCAGCGGAAGACTTTGTGGGAGTCCACCATGTGGGTTCCAGGAACCAAATTCAGATTGTCTGGCTTGGCAGCGCACTCTCTTGTTCCCTGAGTCACCTCAACATCCCCAGATCTAAATTTTAAAAAGCTTAAAAGTCTTGCTCAGCAGTTGGGGAGCTGGGGGAGGGACAGAGTTTGAGACAAACCTTGGCTATATGGTCAGTTCTAGGCTATCCTGGGCTACAGAGTCTAACTTTGTCTCAAAAAATAATAATACCAAAAATTAGATTGAATGGCATCTGATGGCATATTGTTAGGGCAGCAAGAATAACCCAACACACTGCCAGGCAACTGGGTAAAACCCCATTCTTTCTAAACTGTCATTTTGTGAGGTAGTTTGCACTTACTGACTACCCCAGCAGATGCTCAGAATTTAACAGGATCCCTCGAGACTGACAGCTGGTGGGTCTTACCGGATTAGCTTACATACTGGCTAAACCAACAGGTTTACCACCACAAACCACTTTCCTGCAGAAATCTGTTTAAGGAAGGTGGCGGTGAAACCAAATACAAGCCAGATGTCCCACCATCCCAATGTAAAGCTCAAGGAGAGGATTCCCATTCAACACCCAAGGATGGCAATTCCTCACCTGGCTATACCAGCTGACACATGCTCCCTCCCCATTCTATACACTAGTCCACTAGTCCGCAGCAAAAGCACTTACTGATTCTATCCCAGGACAGACAGACAGACAGACAGACAGACACACACACACACACACACACACACACACAGAGACTGACAAACAGACCGACTGACTTGCAGACTCTTCATGAGCAGTGCTACAGTACCACCAAGCTCAGACTCTATCCCAGACCATGGTTCTAAGACTGTAGTTTGCTTTCTAGATAACAAGAACTCAGATCTTGAGGCTAAAGGGAACCTAAGAGTTACCAAGTTTTGTCAGTCTGTGGTGCTTGTCAAGTAAGCTGTAGAGAAAAGCTAGAGCCCCCACCCCCACCTCACCACCACCAAAGGCAGCCTGCAGACAGGGCAGGCACATATTCATCTATGCTCAGACTACTGTGTGTCAGAAGAACCCAGGTACTCCTTTTGTTTGTTTCTAGTTTTTCGAGGCAGGGTTTCCCTGTAGCTTTGGGGCCTGTCCTAGTATTCACTCTATAGACCAGGTTGGCCTCAAATTCACTAATACCCGCCTGCCTCTGCCTCCCAAGTGCTGGGATTAGAGGTGTGCACTACCACCGCCCAGCCGAACCCAAGTACTCTCACAGGTACCATATGCTACCATATGAATCCAATACCCAAATCCACGAGCAGGTCAAGATGAAACCCTTGCTTACTTGTGTGGGTACATCACAAGTCTATGAACTGGGCTGGCCTAACAGGTCAGTGACAGACAGACCACATGGGGAAGGAGGCTCATATTCAAGATAAAAGAAGCAGACTACCTGCTTCATGAGAGAGGTATGTGGCGGCCACCTCTAACTGTGTGGCCCCAATGGGGTCTTGACTCCTTCAAGGCATTGTCTTCTCCCTTATTAAATAAATATGTCACTTCCCTCTGAGGTGCTGGGAAGACACACTGCAAAAATTCGGTTGGGGGGGAGAGGCTCAACTGGTCAAACGCTTACCATATAAACGTGAGGACTGGGGTCTGGGAGCGGCACCCACATAAAAAATTGACCACACTGGTATCTTTTGGAGTCTGAGACAAGAGGATTCTTGGTTCTTGCCTGCCAGTCTCACCAATCGATGAGATTCATATTCAGAGAGGGACTCTGTCTTNGGGGGGGGGTGGATCTGGGCTTGGTGGCATAAGGTCACTCTAAACACAGAGGAAGAGGCAGGTGGATCTTTGAGTTAGAGGCCAAACCGGCCTATATTGCAAGTTCTAGGCCAGCTATGGTGGCACAGTGAGACCCCCATCTTAATAAGCAGACAACAAATAAGGTGGGTCATAATTAAGAAAGACACCTGACACCTGGTCTCCATAACCTGTGCACAAGTGAGTGTGAATACACAAACACACACACACACTAGAGTTCACCACAGTACCTCCGTTTCCATACAAAACTCATACACAAGCGTTCACAGAAGCATCCTTCAGAAGAACCATTCGTGAAGGCCAAGAAGTAGAAACTACCTAAGTGCCCATCTACAGAATACCATCGCATCTCCAAGAATGAGGTCAGGATCCATATTACCACAAGGCAAACCCAGAAAATACTACACCAATGAAAGAAGTCAGTCATAAAAGGCCACCTGCTGTAGGATGCCACATCAAAAACAAGCAAATCCAGAGACAGAAAGAACAATAGTAGCTGACTCCAGAAGAGTGCTGAGAATGAGCACTAAGAGGGTGGCACAAGAAAGAAGTATTGTTTAACTGGGTGAGCATGGTGGCACAGACTATGCACGAGCTCTACACATACCCAAGTAACTGACATTGGAGTGGAGGGCATTCACTGCTTTCCTGTGATGCCCAAGACCTTGAGCTTGACCTGAAGGGCCACCCCCATGACCTGGGCAATGAACCACCTGGGGGACGAGACGGTATCTCTCTCCTGCCAAGACACACAAGAGACTTGAGGCAGAGTTTGGTATCAGAGGAGGAAAGGGGCAGATGTATGGGAAAGGCGCTGTCTCCATGCACGAAAGGAACCACCCTCAGCCTCAGAAGAACTGAGAACCACCCTCGGCCTCCATCAGGTGCCCAGCCATGAGGAGCAACTGATCATCTCCCCTACAGACACTGTAGGTCAGATACACAAAGACCCCCAAAGCTTAGAAGATGGACCATGAGGATGGGAGAGTAGGTACCACAGACCCTGAGAATAGGGTGACAGAAGCCCTCAGCTAGACGAATCTACAGCCTGCAGATCAAGGAAAGAAAGAATCCCAGCAAACCCCTGGCAGCTGGCCTAGCTGCTGAGTAGACAGACTCAGCTGAAACTGGATGCCCAAACGGAGGAGGTGGTGTGGTATGAACGGCACAGACTTCGGGTTGTGCACAATGTTCACCATTCACTCAGGAATGACAGAAATCAGAAAAATGCAAGCACACACAAAAAAATCAAGTTGTAAAATTTAATCAATAGAAAAGATCTGGATGTGATCTTCCAGAGATGGGAACGGGGGGGGGGCTTACAGTAGAAAGGACAGAATGCTAAAGGACCTAGCAGAAGAGCGAAATAAAGGCTGGAGCAGGGGGATCTCAGCAGACAGAAGGAAACACTATCCAGAGGGAACACTAGGGACAATGTCCCAAAATCAGAATCAAGGAGCTTTCTCCCCTACCCCATGAGGTGTGACTGGGGACAGGAAACCTAACAATACCCCCAAGTCATGGGTGCCCATCCACCTTCTAGGGCAAGGCAGACTTTATTATCATTAAAAAGAAACTTTCCAAAGGGAAAATGATCACAGCAGGCTCCACTGCCTACAAGCTGAATGACCAAGGCTTCAAACCGTGGTGATACACAGATTACTAGATATGGGTTAATTAAGATGTGAGAGTTAGC